>CM041778.1:124608528-124624284 GCA_023374045.1 Limonium bicolor | reverse complement strand
GGTGGACCCATCGAGGCAGCAAGTGATGACATAAGTTCACCTGGGGTTGGAAACTCAGGGATTAGGTTGAATGTGTTGAACCAGGCTCAAGCAAAGAGCAATGGAATGGTCATCACAGGCACGTTCCTAGTTAATGGAGTGGAGGCCACAGTCCTGTTTGATTCTGGTGCCTCCCACTCCATCCTATCACAAGCGTTTCATGCTAAGATCAATGCTCCCACAGAGGATATCCATGACTGCTCAGTCTTGCTGCCATCCAGAGAGCTGATCAAGTGCAGTAAGCAGTGCAAGAATTTGAGCATACACATCAAGGAAGCAGAGTTCCTTCTGGATGCCATAGTCTTCCCTGGCATGGGGTTCGACATAATTGTGGGCATGGACATGCTACAGCGGTACCGAGGTAGACTACACTGTGCAGAGCACCGTCTCCTCCTGAAGTCAGCTACAGGGATCACAGTGTCATACCGAATGCAGCCTAAACAGCCGACTGTGAAGGTTGTATCGGCTTTATCCCTGATGGAGGAGGTGTCCAAGGGCACTACCGCCTACTACTGTTATGCCCAGGATCTGAGGACGGATCTGAAGTTCCAGAGCGATGTTCCTATTGTCTCGGAGTACCCCGACGTTTTTCCAGAGGAGCTACCTGGACTACCACCACTGAGAGAGGTTGAATTCAATATCGACCTCATACCTGGCACGGGACCGATTGCTAAGGCTCCCTACCGGATGGGCTCTGCAGAGATGGTTGAGTTGAAGAAGTAGCTACAGGAGCTACTAGATAAGGGTTTCATCAGACCTAGTGTCTCACCTTGGGGGTGCTCCTATGCTTTTCGTCAAGAAGAAGGACGGGAGCTTGAGACTTTGCATCGACTATAGGGAGCTGAACAATGTCACGATCAAGAACAAGTACCCACTGCCCAGGATCGATGACTTGTTCGACCAGCTGAGGGGAGCTAAGGTGTTCTCCAAGTTTGATATGCGTTCTGGATATCATCAGATAGCTGTAGCTGAGTCAGATATAGAGAAGACAGCTTTCCGGACCAGATACTGCCACTACGACTTCACAGTGATGCCGTTTGGACTGACCAATGCACCCGCGAGATTCATGGATCTGATGCAGAGAGTCTTCCAAGCCTAGTTGGATAAGTCAGTAGTCGTGTTCATAGACGACATCTTGGTATTCTCCAAGAGTCGGGAGGAACACGAGCAGCATTTGAGGACAGCCTTGGAGACTCTAAGAGAGAAGAAGCTATATGCCAAGTTCCGCAAGTGTGAATTCTGGCTGGACAGGGTGTCATTTCTTGGACATGTGATCTCAGCTGAGGGAGTTTCAGTGGACCCAACTAAGATTGAGGCAGTGAAGAGCTGGCATAGACCTCGTACCGTGACAGGGGTGAGGAGTTTCCTTGGGTTGGCTGGCTACTATAGACTCTTTGTGATGGACTTCTCCAGGCTAGCCAAGCCCTTAACCTCCCTGATGAAGAAGGACAGCCCGTTTGTATGGACAGAGGCTTGTGAGGTCTCCTTTCAGGCGCTGAAGGACGCCTTACCACAGCTCCAGTATTAGTGATCCCTGAGGGGAACGAGGGATACGAGGTGTATTGTGATGCTTCAAGCAGAGGGATTGGTGGGGTACTGATGCAGAATGGCAGAGTGGTAGCATATGCTTCTCGACAGCTGAAGAAGCACGAAGAAAATTACCCCACACACGACCTTGAGCTCCTCACCATAGTCTTCGCCTTGAAGATCTGGCAACATTACTTGTATGGAGCCACAGTTCGGATTATGACAGTCCATAAGAGTCTGAAGTACATCTGGACTCAGAAGGAGCTGAACCTGAGACAGCGGCGATGGGTCGAGCTATTGGCTGATTATGACATCAACCTTCAGTACACTGAAGGTAAAAGGAATGTCGTGGCAGACGCTTTGAGCAGGAGAGTGTACTCACTCCTAGATTTGACAGAGATGACCACGATAGCTGGGGAGATATACGCAGCCCAGAATAGTGATGTATACCTGCAGGGCATCAGGCAGAAGTTAGCAGCCGGTATGACTGATGGTCTGAAGTATGAGTACGAGCTAGACAGTGAGGGACACCTTCGAGTCAGAGGCAGAGCGTTCCTCAGGATGCGACAGAACTTCAGACCAGGATTCTCTCTGAGGCTCATTCCTCTACATTATCAGTACACCCTGGAGCCACCAAGATGTACAAGGATTTGAAGCGGTTATTCTGGTGGAGCGGGATGAAGAGGGATGTAGCAGACTTCATCTCCCGATGCCTCACCTGTCAGAAGGTGAAGTTTGAGCATCGTCGACCAGGAGGCCAGATTCAGTCACTACCAGTACCGTGCTGGAAGTTTGACGACATCAGCATGAACTTTGTGGTCGGTCTTCCTCCAGCTAGAGGCGGACTGAATTCTATTTGGGTGATAGCCTATAGGTTGACCAAGACAGCCAGGTTTAATCCTATCAAGGACACATGGAAGGTGTCCAAGCTGGTTGAGGTGTTCACCACAGAGCACATCCGGTACCATGGGGTACCGAAGACGACTGTCTCCAACCAGGACACACGTTTCCTCAGTAGATTTTGGCGTCAGGTGCAGGAGACGTTTAGTACTCAGCTACGCCTTAGCACAGCCTTTCACCCTCAGACTGATGGGCATACCAAGAGGACGATTCAGACGCTAGAGGATATGCTACGAGCAGTTGCTCTAGACTATCAGGGGAGTTGGGTAGATCGTCTACACCTGGTGGAGTTCTCCTACAATAACTCCTACCCCTCATCTATCGGCATGGCACCATTCCAGGCTCTGTATGGCAGGCCGTGCCAGACTCCCTTATCATGGAGTGACCCTACCGAGGCAGTCCTGATTGGGCCCGAGTATGTTCAGACTCTACAGGATGACGTCAGAGTTATCCAGCAGCACACGGGGGCAGTGCAGTCTAGACAGAAATCCTATGGGGATCAGCGCACCAGAGAGCTCGAGTTTCAGTTGAATGACATGGTTTTCTTACGGGTGTCTCCGATGAGAGGGATATTCAGATTTGGGATGAGGGGGAAGCTAAGCCCTAAGTATGTCGGTCCGTACAGGATTACGGAGTGAGTGGGCCCAGTTGCTTACAAACTAGAGCTACCAGCAGAGTTGGGGAAGGTACACGATGTGTTTCATATGTCTCAGTTGAAGAAGTATATGCCTGACCCTTCTCACGTACTGCAGCCAGAGAGATTGGAGATTAAGCCTACACTGAGGTATGAGGAGACTCCTATTCGGATCTTGGACACGAAGGTCCGAGAAACGAGAGGCAGGTCAGTTAAATTAGTGAAAGTTCTTTGGGAGCATCATGGGGTTGAGGAAGCTACTTGGGAGACTAAGGACTCCATGAGAGTAAAGTACCCACATCTATTTACATGATATTCTGCTATCCTGCTGTGGTTCACGTTAGTAGCGGTACGAGGGCGTACCTTAGCTCTTTTAAGGGGGATATACTGGCATACTCCTCCTTCGTTATCTCATCCGGATTATGCCCTGTTGCATTTTTAGTAGAGGGAGAACATTATTAGTAGAGTGGGAGGTGTATGGGTGTACGTAGTTTTACGTTATGGCACGGTAGTATGTCACGCTTGACTTTAATATATCTTTGTATGTTTTGTTTCAGTTTATATTTTGATTCATTATATTTTGGTTCAGTTTGATTTGATTCTGAGTAATCTCGAGTGGAATGTTGAAATGGAAATAAAGGATTGGATTGGTATAGAATTTCATTGGAATTATTATTGTCTCAGCACACCCGAAGCGGTGTGAGTGCCTATTAGTTGATTTTTAAACTTCGAGGCGAAGTTTCTTTTAAGGGGGATATACTGAAATACCCATAAATTAATTTAAATTAATTTAGGGGATTTCTCTTATTAAACCTTTAAAAAATACTATTAATTTAAATTATTATATGGAATCATGAATATTAAATTATTATATGGAATTATGAAAATTTATTTAGGGGATTTCTCCTATTTAACCATAAAGAATACAATTGAATATTTAATTATTATATATTGTTATATAGTATTATGAATTTAATAATAAGATTTATAAGTCAATAAATCTTGGAAAAAATTATAAACCCTCCAAGTATATTATAAAGATTTTAGAAAGAGTTGGAACATTGTTTTGAAACATAAAAGTCAATATAAAATTCTAGAAACCCTAAAGCCTTTTAAGCCTTGCTAGGGTTGACTTTTTGAGAATGGTCAAACCAGCCCATGAAACCTATACCAATAAATTGGTTATGGAAAACCATGAAGATCGATAAAAAGAACGTCAAAAACGGATCATCCTAGCCAAAGTTATGATCAAATGAAGTTTAGAGCCAAAATTTGAAAAACGTTGACGTGGCAGGGTTTGCTGAAACCAGTCTTTATTTCCGGGATACGCCCCAGTACTTAGCCTTTTATCTCCTATATTTCCGGTAACAGAAACCAGTCTTTGCCCTATCTTGTGACCTTCATAACTTTCTCATCTTTTGGAATTTTTGAGTGTCGTCTTCTTTGTTGTCTTCTCCTACACTTCCTCTAAACAACCATAACTCACTCTAAACCTAATTCGTCCTAAATCAACCGGAAATTCGAGCCAAAGTAGCCACACTGCTATTATTTATTTAAGGGTTGTATTATAAGTTTGTTTTGGAGGATCGTACCAGTTCTATCCCAGGGAACTGACCAACCCCTCTCGGGGTGGGCTGCTTGGTTTTATCTTGCAGGTACGAGTTATTTTACAGGTGGCCACGAAGAGAACGAGTGATTGGGATGGGATTAGGTTCTGAGAGTTTATATGTTTTATTACTGTTTTACTTTTGTTAAGTTTTCTCGAGGTTCAGGCCGTGACAATTGTAATCTTTAAGTTGTAATTGGTGAGGTTTGGAGCCGAGTGTTTGGAACCCGATGGTCTGTACGCCTTTAGTATTTTACTTCCGCTATAAATATGTTAAATAGGGACGTTACAGATATGCCTCATTTGACCTGAATTTTTTTGTTTCTCTAATGTGTTTATGTAATATTTGATACATTAAACTCGTTCCCAATGATTTATACCATATGATAGGTATGTTACAAGGCCAAAAATGCCTTAAAACACATTTTATGTGCTTCCGGGTTCACATTAATTTTGCAATTTGTTTTGGCTAGTTTAAATGTGTTCGTAGTACATTTACAACCTTTAGAAACTTTGTTCATGAAATAGCATGCTGCTAATTCCAATTTAAACCAAGTCGTTTGGTGGTTTCTCCTTGACTTTCGTCAGTTTAGTACCGGTTTTTGTGTGGACTTGTATACTTAATTTGTGTGTATACGCTATGGCTCCTATGATCATTTTATTGTTGTCCCCTTATCCCTTATTGGTATTTAGGCTCATTAGCCTTTTAGTTCCATGTATAAATTCTTAAGGCACATCTCCCTTTAAAGCACATTTTTCTTTAAAGCACATTTTTGTGGTCTAAGGTGCGTTTTCGGTTTAAACGCTAATTTCGCTTAATGCGTATTACTAATCTTAGAGGTATTTCACATTTTAAATCTCTTGGGAACTTATTGGTAGTTCCCTAATTTATTTATACTCTATAAAACACCTTTTGCTCTAATCGTTCCTAACGCATGTTTTGGCGTAAATTGTTGTTCAACACTTCTTCTAATGTTTCTAAGGTACGTTCTAGCCTTAGTATATCGTAATTAGATAGTTCATTAATATATTAAGGTTTGGGGTATTTCATGAAGTGTTCATTGTCTTCTCTATTCACTCAAGGTAAGGAAACTGTAAGAAAAACAAAGTTTCCACCACTTTCCCTTCATAACCGAAAATCATCTTCTCATGGGACCTTGTCTTATCCCTTGTTCTAGCTTGTTTCTACTCTCCTAAGACTTGAGGAGGTCTTTCTTTGCTTCATTATGAAAGCCATTCCAAAATTCAAAGGTAAACATACACTTTTATGTCTTAAAACACATATTTTAACCTAAGAATGAATTCCATGAGCTTAGGCCTATTGCTTAGTGCTCATTAGATTACTTGAATGTGGATTAGAACATTGGCAAGAGTATTAAAGTCCTTGCCGAAATTCAATCAAGAAAACCAAGGGAGAGAAGTATGAAAAGCTTGAGAAAAATAAGGTAAATTGCTTACCTAATGGTGGTTTAAGGTTTAAGGGGTGGTATTTAGATAAGCACTAATGTAGCTTAAAGCTTACATTATGTAATGGGTAATATAACCTAGGAAAAAGAATTTAAACAAGCTTGTGAACTTATGACTAAAGAGCCAATGGGAATGAGTTAGTAAGATAAGTATAAGGTGAATTAAGAGAACACTTATATTGCTATGGGAGCATTGTTGTGTGTATTTGCAGGTTGAAAGCTTTTATATGTGAGAAATTCAGTGTTTAAGTTTAAGTCATTTAAGGGCCTAAGAGCCATGTCATTTAAGAGCCTTAGTGCTATGCAATTTAAGATTATAGCATTATATTGAGTTTATTATGAATGAGTTGATTTGGGTGAGAAAATATGATGAGAAAGGATTTAATGTGTGTGGGATGATTGAATGAGAAAAACAATGTATTTGGGTATGATAATATACTAGAGAAGCTATGGCAAAATTTGAGTAGAAAACAAGTGTTTAAGTGATGGTTATGAATTAATATGACCTAAGGTTTACTAGGAGACATTAAAAAGGAATTTGAGTGGAAATGAGTTAATTAAGGAGTTCTTGAGGTTTAGTATGGCCTAGAGATGTCTAGGAGGAATTAGAGGATTGGTGGGAGTATTAAACACACCAAAATCATGGTATGAGGAATGTTACGACTTGAGCAAAAATCTGGATGAAATGATGTATAATGTTTTGAGATGATTTAGGTATAAACTAGAGAATAAAACAATGAGAAGTTTGGATAGCTTGTGTAAGTGGTGAAGATGCTAGTGATGGATTAATAAGGTTCTAGTCTTGATTGTAAGGAGTGGACATGGGTGATAGGAGAGAAGATTGTAAGAGAATGTTGGAAATTGTCAAGGAAAATGACTAGGAATGTATAAAAAGGGTACGATCATGAGAATGGTGAGTAAATTGAGTAAATGAGATGGAAATGTCTAAGGAGGGTGTAGCATGGTCAAGGTAAATGAAGAACAATGCTAAGGTGCTAAGAGGATGAAAAGAAATGTATATGTATGTTTAGGAGTTTAGGAATGATGTGTAACAAATGGAAAGGAGAAAGATTTATGCATGGGGATGCAATATAACCTTGGAAGGTTTAGCAAAGGAAGATGGATGAATGATGATGTTTGAGGAGTAGTTATATTGGTGGAAAGGAAACACTTTGGTTAGTTGAAGTCTTAGACAAAATTTACATGTTGGAAGTGTAAGGAATTAAGTTCTAAGTGTTAAGAATTTAGTAAGAACTTGAATGATGATCAAGAAACTTTGAGGTGAGTTGATCCATGAGTTAGGAGGATTTTAAGTGCTAAAATGGTGTTATAACATATGTGAATACATGGTGAAAGATTAGAAGAAGATTGGACAAAAGAACAAGTGTGGAAAGAGGTTCAAAACTGTAAGATTTGATAGTTTAAAGTGTGGTCCGGGACTTGGTCCTTGGATAAAGTCCCGGACCAGCACTAAAAATAGGTGGAGAATGTACCCAGGGACTGGTCCGGGACCTTGGATAAGTACCAAGTCCCGGACCATAGCTAAAATGTGGCCGAGAGTAAGAACAGACATTGGCTCGGGACCTTAGGTCCGGACCATGTCCCGGACCAGGGAAATTTGCAAAGAAAATATGGTTTTTCAATGGTGAATGGAGGGGGATTGTTGGGTAATGTTATTATATGATTGTTAAGAGTTGTTTGGTGAATTTTTAAGGCCATTGGAGGTGTGAACAAGTGTGAGGTAAAATGAGAAGTAAGTAACACAAGTGGTTAAGTTTAAACTACAATGACTTAGTGGTATTTAGTTGGAAATCATTAGTTATTAAGTAAGCTAGGTTAATTAAAAGTAATTAACCACCCAATTCGATCAATGTTTTAGGGTTTGAGAATTTGGACTCCGGAAGAGAGTAAGCAACCGAACGACTAACGGTGAACGGTACAGTCTTTCTTGTGACCTGCTTGCTAACGAGGTGTCCCTCGGCTTGTGTGCTATTTGTTTATGTGTGTCGGCTAAACAAGATAAAGCATGCAACCGAAATATTATGTTTATTGTATTGTTGTGTGTTGTTTGAAAACTAACACAACTTACCGTGAGAACTTACTAACTAATGTTTAGTAAAGGATTATGTGAGATTAAGGAACACTCCCAATATTGTTTTCTTAGTAACCGAAAGAGGTTAACTAACAAACATTAACTTGAGACTTTCTACTAACCGGAACTTGGGGGGAGTGAGGAATCCGGGACTGACTCCAATCATGTATGTAAGGAAAGGGGGTCGGTACCTGATTCAGTTCCGACGTCCATTTAAGGACTTGTCTTCAGACTTGTCGCCTAGGGTTGATTGTCGGCTCAGCTACATTGGACTTCCTGTCCAAGGTAGGAGGCATTAAGATGGTGTGGTGGGATCTACCTAAATGCCCAACTAATTCTAACAAATATTGTTTATGTAAACCAATGGAGCTGATAACTCATTGGCTAGGGTTGCGTGACCCGACAGATAAACAATGAATTAAGGAACAACCATTCTAATTAAAGAACAGTTGACTTAATTGAGATAAGAACTGAGATAAGATTTGAGATAAGATACAACCATTTCTATTTAAAGAATGGTTGTATTCTAAGAATTGAGATAAGGTTTGAGATAAGGTACAACCATTTCTATTTAAAGAATGGTTTGTTTTCTAAGGCTAAGATAAGGATTAAGATTGAGGTAAGATAAGGTTGGACTGAGATTAAGAGGGAACATAACTTAAGGAGTTAAATAATTGACTCACTAATTAAGGAAACACATTTAAGTCGTTCATTGTGTTTGAACTTTGATTGTTCATATTTGGCTTGTTGTTTATTGCACTTTCTATTATGTTGTGCATCTAATCAACCTCCATGCTATCGATAATTAGTCGTCGTAGCCACGTTAGCTTGGGGGCCTTGAGAGGATCGTACCTGCAATTTTGCTGACCCCCTTTGGGGGCTGTTTTTATTTCGCAGGTGAACGACAGAAGGTGATAGTCCTGAGAGTAGGGTTGGGTAGAATTTACTTCGGGTTGTCTTCTTTTAGTTGCGCGAGTTGTGCCTGTACACTCATCTAGTGATTGGTATGAGATGTAGTAAGTTGTGTACGATGTAATGGGATATGAAGAATTCGTACTGAGGATATGTAATGGTTAAGATTTAGTATACTAATGTTCGGTATATACTGTTTGTCAGACCGTGGCAAGGTCCTGGAGTGTATTTAATTCCGCTGCAATGTTTGTGTATATGTCGTTAAGTTGCGATAACCATGATTGGATTGAGATGGGGTGTTACATTACAGCTATGTAATGATGTTCATTAATAGCCTTTGCTTATCTTGTTATCTCACACATTAATGAGCTACTCCATTTGTCGTGAGCTAGTTGCTTGTGAGGATGTGACTCATCTGAGTGAGTTTGTTGACGTTGCTAAACATTTTCATCCTTGTTTAATGTCTGATGCATGAGATATGTGAAAGTGTGGTTCTTGACTACTTGTGTGTTACTAGAAGTTCTCCGGAGCTCTCGCAGACAGGTGCCCGACTGGGGTTTCCTAGCCCTAAAAGGCCTCACAACAAGGAGAGGTATCCCCACCCATATAAGAAGTGGTTCGTTCTCCCCTCCAATCGATGTGGGAGGTAAACCTCAAGGGTATTACACTCCACCCCCCCCTTGGGAGCCCAGCGCCCTCGCGGGCCACACCGGCACACCAACCTGGGTCTGGCTTTGATACCAACTGTAACAGCCCAGTATCCCACTGTTGTGATATTGTCCACTTTGCCGCAGCTCACGGTTTTGTTCCTAGGGTTTCCTAGCTCCAAAAGGCCTCACACCAGAGTGGCCCAGCCTAAGCGGAAAGCCTTGCCCATGGTGGATATTGTCCCCTGTGGGGTTTTGTTCCGAAGGGTTAACATATACATCTCTCCAGAGGCCTCACAACAAGGAGAGGTATCCCCACCCATATAAGGAGTGGTTTGTTCTCCCCTTTAATCGATGTGGGAGGTAAACCTCAAGGGTATTACACTCTACCCCCCCTTTGGAGCCCAGCGCCCTCGCGGGCCACACCGGCACACCGACCTGGGTCTGGCTCTGATAAAGGATATCATCCACATAGAAGAGACAGTACAGAATGTCTTAAGAGGAGGTGTAAACAAATAAAGAAGTATCTGATTTTGAGCCCTCAACTCCCAGTTGTATTAAAACCTTACTTAATGAAAAACTAGGCTCGAGAGGCTTGTTTCAAACCATAGATAGATTTTTTTAGCAAACACGCATGATTAGGCAAGAGAGGATTAGAGAAACCTGGAGGCCAAGCCATGTAAATCTTTTCTTGAATGTCACCGTGTAGAAAAGCATTAGATATGTCTATCTGATTGATTCCCTAGTTTCGTGCTACTACAATAGTAAGGACTAGCCTTATAGTTGTGGGCTTGATGACAGGGCTGAACGTCTTGGTATAGTTAAGCCCTTCTGTTTGTTTGTGCCCCCTGGCCACCAGTTTGGCCTTTCTTTTCAACGGACCCATCAACTCTCCTTTTGGTACGCAACACCCATATGGCTGTGAGAATTTTGGCTTGTGATGGTCTAGGAACTAGAACCCAAGTTTTTGTTTGCATGAGAGCTGTAAATTCTTGTTGCATTGCTTCTCTCCAAACTTGATAGTGCTTTGCCTCAGTATAGAAAGGATATTCAGGAATAGTTTCAAGATAAGTGAGCCTGAGGATAGATAATTGTACCATCCATGCGAAGCAGAGGCTTCCTGATGTTGTGTTTAGCCCTAGTTTGCATAGGATGTTGGTTTTAAGGCAAGGGCTGAGGGGTAGAGCTAGGAGTGGGTGTAATAGTAGCTAAAGTGCTAGGATGAGAATGTGAAGAGGGTGCTGGAGAGTTTTTTTAGGTGTGGTAGCAGTGGCTAAAGGAGTTGTATGGGTAGAGGAAGAGGGTGTGACTAAAGGAGTTATATGGGTAGAGGAAGAGGGTGAAGAGGCTGGGGTGGGGTTGATAGTAAGGGTTGATGAGGGACTGGTGTGCATAAGAAAATTAAGAGGTAGAGAAAGTAGGCGCTGGGGTTGATGAAAGAGCAGGGCTTTTGGTTAAGGTGTAAAGGAATAAATCCTCATGAAATATCGCATCCCTAGAGGTATAAATTTTGTGGTTTAGAAGATCATAACAGAGATATCCCTTGTAGTTTGAGGTGTAACCAATGAAAATGCACTTTGTGGAGCAGAAATATGTTTTGTGTTTATTTTGAGGACGTAGGTTTAGCCAGCATTCACACCCAAAAACTTTTTAAAAAGAATAGTCAGGGGAGTGATGAAAAAGTAGTTTAAAAGGTGTTTTGTGAGAGAGAGTGGGAGTAGGTGTACGGTTTAACAGGTAGACACCAGTGTGGAAGCTTCATTCCTAAAAAAGCATGGGTATAGTGGCATGGGCTACAACGGGCAGTCCCTTGTCAACAATATTTTCATGTCTTACCTCCACACTTCCATTCTATTGGTGGGAATATGGGCCGGTAATGCGATGCAATATTCCTTTAGCTTTTATAATGTTTTTTAAAGCCATAAATTCACCTCTACCGTTAGTTTACACACATTTGACAGTTGTATCAAAGAAATTTTCCACAAGAGACAAAAAAGCAGTAACAACAGATAGAACATCTGATTTAGCATTAATGGCAAAAAACCAAATAAACTTGCTATAGTCATCCACTATATACAAATAAAACCGTGCACCATTAAGAGCCCAAACCGGTGCATGTCCCCACACTTCTAGAAACAATAACTGAAGGGTATTGTGGATTGAGTGAAAGAAGTGGGGTGGGGTAGAGCATGAACCTTACCCAGGCGACAAACCTCATAGCTAGAAAAAATGTTGCTCTTAGAAGTGATTGGGAGTTTATTATGATTGATGATAAAAGAGGTAATCCTAGGTGAGGGGTGACCTAGTCTGTTGTGCCAAGTGCTAGGACTGGTCCTTTTTGCAACAAGAGCTTGATAGTCCACAGGACTCTGAGTATCATCTTTGATGGTGTTGAAGCAGTATAAGCCTTGTTTAAGCACTCCCTTGGCCAGAACTCTCTTCTTATGAATGTCCTTTAGAAGGAAAAAGGTTGGGTAAGATTCAAAGTAGGCATTATAGTCTGAAGCAAGCTGACATACAGAAACTAAATTTTTTATGAGTTTTAGAACATATAAAAGATTTGAAAGAGAGTAGTTGCATGTAGAAGTGGGTAGAATACAAGTGCCTTGGTGTATGACAGGGAGAGAAGTACCATTCCCCAAGTTGACAACATCTGTTGGGACAAATTCAGGGTCTACGTGAAGATTGGATAGATCATTAGTGAAGTGGTTAGTATAACCACTGTCAGGATACCAAGTGTTGTCAGTAGGCAGGGTAGATGTGTAATGAGTTGTGAAGGTGGGAGAAAGGGATTGGTAGGAACGGTCAAATCTGTAATAGCATCTGTCGGCTGTGTGTCCCACTTTCTTGCAAACTTGACATGTGGTCGAGTATCTTGTTTCCCAAGAGATGAGAAGTACTGTTGGAGTAGTAATTACCTCGACCTCCACCCTTGTTTGTGCTTCTTCCTCTGTTATTGTAGCCATGATTGCTTCTTCCTCCTCAACCACCCCTTGATGTGTTGTTTTTAGCAGAGTTGCTGTACGAGGTGGTATTGATTGACAGTTGGGCATTAGATAGATTTTCTATGTTTTTTTAGAGAATAGTTTCAAATGTGAGGAGATAATTGTAGGCAAGTTGAGGAGTGACAACATTTGGCATCATTGTGAGGTTTGTAGAAACTGTATCATATTCTGAGGGAAAGACACAAATGATATAGCTATCAAAGTCACTGTCAGTTAGTGGGCAACCAGCAGAGGCTATGGAATTGACTATGTTGCGAGCTCGACCAAAAAAATGGGCAATAGAGTTTGCACCCTTTTTGATACTCATCAGTTGGGATTTAAGTTGCATAATGCGAGCATTTAGCTGTGCAAAGAGAATTTGTTTGATTGTATCCCATACCTCTTTTGATGTTTTACACGGAATAATTGGACTGACTAGGCTATCAGACATGGAGGTGGTGAGTAGGGTTGTCAATCTTGACACGAACCTGAAATCCGACCCGAAACCGACACGCTAAAATGCGGGTTTGGGTTGCAATTTTCAACATGAACACATTTTTGGGTTGGGTTCGGGTTGGGTTGCTAAAAACCCGGGACGATTTTGGATTTGACCTGTTAACCCGATTTCAACCCGCAACCCGAAATTTTTTTTAAAAAAGAAAAAATATATTCTTATAGTTATACGACATAACCCTAAATGTATCAATCATGTAACCATTTATTTTTGATGGTTTTATATGTTATGTTATATTATCTTGGTGATTTTGTGTAAAATTTATATTGATAGTCAATATTTTTCATTTTGGGTTGATTTTGGGTTGATTTCGTGACAATTTCGGGTAGATTTCGGGTCATCAGGTTAGTTTCAAGTTGATTTCAGGTCGGTAGGTTTGGTTCGGGTTGAAAAATCACACCCCGTTTCGGGTTTGGGTCGGTTTCAGGTTGGGGTGAAACATGAGCTAGTCGGGTTCAGGTTGAAGTCAACCCGACCCAAAACCCGAAATTGACAACCCTAGTGGTGAATACTGCTAGAATAAGCTTGTCTGTTTACTTCCATGTAGTGTATTATGGATTTGGACTTCCATTAACAGTTTTACTTGGGCAGGGTTTGGAGTCGTCAACCCAACCGAAGAGGCCATGACCAGATAAGTATGGTTCCACTTATTTGAGCCAGACTTGGTAATTGTCAGCTGTGAGCTTGGTAAAATGCTGGGAAGTGGAGACGAGGAAGAGAGTGTTATGGAGCTGAAGGAGCCAATGGATCCAGAGGAAGAAGAAGACATGGTGCTGGAGTGGGGAGTTTGTGGTGTGGCCGCCATTGAAGAGAGCAGAAAGAGATAGAGAATAGCAAAGAGGACTTAAAAGAAAATGATCAAGAAAATATGACTGGTGTTGGGCTGCTCTGATACCATGTAAAGCTATGCTCAGAAAACTAGGTTAATGTAATAGGGTCATGTGTAAAGAATGCTCACTTGTATTGATATCGGTGAATTCATGTACTTATATAGGATTGTAAAGAGATAAAGACAAAAACAAGTTATAAATGAAGTAACTAATACAATATGGACTTTATACAGATATGGGCCTACGCTGTGGTGGGCCTTGTTAACTAAGACATAAGGGCACTTGCTTAAAATTTTCCGGGTTTTTCGCTGAAATGATGCCATAGTTTGGACCCACGTAGACCAATGGGTTACTCGAAGAACCTTAACAAGTACGATTGCGAAGTTCAATAAAAGAAATACGAGTTGCTCTCGGAAAAAAAAGGAAATACCAGTAATAAAGTATGAGAGTATTGCTGGAGGTTACTTCTCTTTCCAAGCCTGCTTATCGGAGGAGAGCGCTTCCAATCCTATCGCACCCCACTAGATCCCTGCTCGACATTGTTGGTCCGGTAAATTTCCTCCGCCAACGCCCTCATATCACGCTCATCTCTTCTTCTTATTGCTATACTCGCCACTTCTTCACTTCCTCCCTCACCCAAACCACCGGCAGCTTATCGGCAAAAATGGTGCCTCCGGCAGCAGCAACGGCGAAGCAGACATCTCCGCCTGTGGCAAAGAAAGTAAGGCATGAGATGAATATGTTCGGAGACGTGAGGGTCGATGACTATTACTGGCTTCGGGACGATTCTCGTTCTGACCCCGAGGTCCTATCCCATATCCAAGCAGAAAACGACTACACTAATTTTGTAATGTCTGGTTCGGTCTTCCGTTTCTCTCCTTGATCTATCTTGCATTCGCTTTCCTTTGCTTTTGCTTATATTCTTATACTATATAGGCTTCCAGTTCCTTCTGCTTGATTGGCTTGTTATTTTCTGCGTGGTTGCTATTAGTTGCAATAGCTAATGGAGGCAGGATAGGTGTCGATGAAACTGTCATAATTAGCCAAAAAAATCGATTATCTAAACTGGAGAAGTGGGATGCTGATCTAATCTGCAAAAGCAACTGGAGTTAAATTTGAAGTACAAAAATGATGGAATATTCTTGTCTAAGAGAATTGCTATGGAGCGTAAACTTGTCCTGCACTCTCTTTTTTGGTTAGCAGTGCCAATTTTCTGACCGTAAGATAGTGGACACGACCCTTTTTTCTTGACCTGAACTGTGTGTCATTGACACATCCTGGATACATCTCTGAAGTATATTTTTTTGATGATTTTAGTAGGATAGGACTTATGTCCTGTTAGCATCTATTCTTATAATTGAAGAAAACCTTGCAGATACCAAAAAATTTGAAGAGGAGCTCTTCTCTGAGATCAAGGGAAGGATAAAAGAAGATGATATAACTGTGCCTTTGCGAAAAGGGCCTTTTTACTACTACAAAAGGATGTTGGAGGGGAAAGAATATGTGCAGTACTGTAGGCGCCCAGTACCTGATCAAGCTGGCCCAATTTCTGTTCATGATATAATGCCAATGGGTCCTGATGCTCCTGCCGAGCATGTGATTTTG
>CM041778.1:124415346-124608028 GCA_023374045.1 Limonium bicolor | reverse complement strand
TTCCGGCGTCATGCGTCAAGAACGTGGGGTCACTTCAATACCCCCGTTTGGGTTCCTTCAGCTGGTATTTTACTATTCATTATTGTTATAAGTTTGACACCATAGTGGGTGTCGTTAGAAGTCCTCTATCATTTAAGAGGAGTGTTCCTTATATATAGTTCCTTGTTTGTTCATGTAATTCGTTGTGTTTCATCTCAAGGTTTCATCGCGAGAAGGGACTACACTACTGTGTGCGCGCAAGTAACATGCAGCAATGATATATGTAACAAGCATATAAACAAGTCATAGCAAGCAATCCAATTTCATGCTAGTCTTAAGGTCATTATCAAACAAGGCACGCCACACAAGCCGTGTAACACGGCAACATACGAACCACACATGTCCATACCTTTTTCGCTAGTACGGGTCGTCTCACACTCGGAGTCCCGGTCGGAGCACGCTACGGTCCTAGAGTTAATTAAAACAATGTGTCAGTTCGTTATTTTATGTGACGACACTTTATATCGTATGTTACTCCTTAGGCATGTTTTACATGCTTAGTTTATATTGTGTCCTAGAACTTCACATGCGTTTATCCTAGGCTTATCTTACCCCTAGGACACTCACAACTTGTTTTATGTGTTAACTAAGTCTTTTGTTCCTTAGGTAATATTTAAAAGTGTTTTAAGCGCTAGTTATGTAACAAGTTTATATAACATGTATGTAACATGTCTAACGTGTATTCCCTCCTTAGATAAATAGGTGAGTAATACTTTAACCCTTGTATAATGATAATATGGGTCATAGAATATTCCTAGACCTATTTATACAGAAACCCAAGGGTTTCAGAATCTGAAACGCAAGTCCTTTGTAATGCCTTAACTAACTTCATTTTTAATGTAGTAATTGACGTACAACCTTCTCCGCATGTTTCACTAACTTACTTATATTGATTAGCTATTATTTATGTTCATTATTAAACTGAAACCCCTCTTATAATACCCTTATAATCTGGTTATACAGAAACTATAACCTCAACGAAACTGAACACAAACTACCCATTTCTTTCTCGGTTATTGTTGTTAGTTAGTTTAGTTTATGTTTAATTCTTTCTTGCAGTGCTTATAAAACCAATCATGGGTGTTAACCTTGGTTTATACTCAAGACTAGACTCACGAAACATCCACATAGCCTCTGTAGTTGATTATCCAGAACAGATACAAGGAGGCAAAATCAGAAACCGAAAACTGAAAAAAAACCATGAAACCAGAAACCTCCTCCTTGATTCCTTTCTGTTTAATTCCCTATCTTGGTTTCTTTACCCTCAGTTTTTTAGCCCTTTACTTAGGTGCTTAGGTGTGGCTTTAGATTCCTAGACAGAACCAAGGCTATAAGGCTACATTTCTGGAGAAAACTGTTACACAGAACTAAGAGGAAAGAAACTGAAACTGGTAAGTCTTCTTATACCTTCTGTTGATTATTAATTTGTCTTCTAATCTCTCCCAACACTTACTCATTTAGTTAAGTGTTCAAGCATCACTTTAAACCCGGAAACAATCCTAGACAACCCTGTCAATGTTGCTGAATCATCATCATACAGAAGCTAGACAACCGGAAAACTGAAAAACAAGGAAACTTATACACTGAGCAATTGATAACTTCAGAACTGATGCATGTCTCTTTTCTGTTATTCTCTTCCTACTTAGACATGACTTCCAACTTCATTTACCTCTGTAATGATGTTTCTAGTTCATACCTAAGACGCCACTACATTCCTAATGCCTCAGAAAAATCTGTTACATAGAAACAGAAACTTCTCACAATTCTGAAAGTGGATAATCTGATGCACTCACTCGCTTAGGTTTCTTTCTGTTCTTTACTCAAATTTCAACTCTCTCAACCTGTTCACTCATTTAATTAGGTGGTCTATCCAGACTTTGACCCAAACACATCCAAGACAACAAGGGTTTACTCTTTCGGTAAACCTGTTACACAGAAACAAAGAGGACAGAAACTGAAAAAAAACTGGTATGTTTCTTTTAGTTGTTTTTTTTGCTCCTGTTATCCAATCTATCTCTTTTCTTCCCAACTTGTTCAGTGACTCTTTATGTGTTTAATGCAGTCTTAAACCCTCGAGCAAAACACTACAACTCCCTTAAACAGAGTTATATAGGAACAATTTCTTTTGCAAGCAAAAACCAGAACTATCACAAATCTGAAAACAGCAACTGTATGTTTCTTCTGCATTACTCCTTTCGTTTAGTTAATCTAACTTCAGTCTCCTCTAGATTGTATCACTACTCAGTTAGTTATCTCAATACCATTTTAACCCCTTACACAGACCCAAGGAAACCCTGTTAACTCCCATAGAATTCTCCTATACAGAAACTTAAAATAAAACTGTAGAACCAAAACCTGAACTGATGCACATTCTCTGTTAGTGTTTTCTTTCTGCTCCAACCCTGTTTTCTGTTTTCCCCACTCATGTACAACTAGCCTAACGTGTTAACAAGGCCTTAGGTGTAGTTGTCAGCCAATACGATTTCTAAATTACCACTGGAGTTATTTAACAGAAACCAAAACAAAACTGCAAGCATTAAAATCTGAAGTTGATATACTCTTGTCTTGTTTTCTTTCTGTTTTCTCTCTCTCCCTTTTTTTTATTGACCAGGTGTTCATTTTCCTTGACTTGTTTAGCTCCTTCATTAAGAGTCTTAACATAGTTTTCAAAATTCAAAACACTCCCACACATCAGTTTTACTGCTGTTAAATCCCTCCCTTTACTGGAACACAATTTTCAGAAACTAAAAGCTGAAACAGAAATTACCCAGTTGGTGTATTTTGTCTTCTGTTTGTTCGTGTGTCTGCTTTTCAATCCCCCCCCCCCCAAGTACTGCCTACTTAATTAAGTGTGGTATCTAAGTTTTAAAACCCAAGGACAACCTAAGCAGCCCTGTTAACCCTACTGATGCATCCCATATACTGAACTGAGAGAAAATGAAAAAAAAAACTGAACTGCACCGATGTGCAGGTTCCTGCTATGATTCTCTTCTTTTTTCCTTTCTGCTGATGCATCAGGTTAGTTTTGCTTTTCTTTTAAAACACGCTCTCATGTTATCTAACTACCTAGTTATCCTTTTTAATGAAATTTTTAAGTTCAGGACAGATCCCCCATAGCATGGCTGAAGCTACTGAAGTTTTTGTAATAAAAACTGCAATGTTTCGGGAACAGAACTGAAGATTGTAAAACTGAATCATAAGTCTCTGCATCTCTATCTATATCTTCCTTTTAGTTCCTTAATCAGTCTATTAGTTCCCCTCTAAGACTTCTTTACACCAGATCTGAACATACTTTCCTTAAGTTTCTTTCCTTCTCATAGCTTAACTGACTTCGAGCTCCTAAACATATATATATCAACTTAGTTCATTCTTTTGGGCATGTTTGGGTTCATTTTTAAATTCTTACCACACTCTTACTACCCTGGAAAAGCTGATATGCAGGAACACAATCTCAGAACTGAAATGGGTTATCAGGTTACACCTGACCGCTTTGATTTCCAGTTACTTAACCTTCTTTCTCTATTTCCTTCTTTCCAAGTTCTCTAGCCTGGTTTATAGTCTCCTTTAGGTGTCCTACCTATGTGTTTAAATATTCCCAACCAAAGCTGGAACCCTAACCCACTCCAAACCAATAACTCAGCCTCGGGAACTTATTTACAGAAGCAAAACAGTTATATATATTTGCATGTTTTGTTACGGGTTATAGGAGTTATTACTGAATGGCTCACCTCCTTAGTTTAGTTGTTTCTCCTTGCAGTTCCTTGGCACAGTGTGAGCTCCCTGACCTTTGCACTCACGACCTCACTGAGAAGATTATCCATGCATTACTCTTAGGCAAAACAGAAAGAAGGCATGGCGAGTTGAAGTTGGGTTTTTGTTCTGGATTTACCTGAAGTTTGTTGCCCAGTCAGAGGGTAGATTCTGTATGAAGTTTGTTGCTGGAATGAAGGTGTAGTAGCTAGGGAGGAGGCTTGTTACACTGGCAAGATAGAGCATCAGTTCGAGGAGGGAAAAGTCAGGAGAAAAAGAAGGACAGAGGACAGGAATAGCAACAGAAACCAGAGGAAGAGGATGGCTCAGAATCTCACCGTGAAAGAATTTTCTCTTCAGGATGTTGCGGGGTTTTATTTTTCTCAGCAAGTCCCAGCACCACCTATAAGGCTATCCTCGGTAGCTTCCATGCGTGAAGAATAGAACAGACAGTCAAGGAGGCATAGATGTTTTCTTCTCTTAACCAGACGTAGCAGAGGAAGAAGATGAAGTAGTTGATTGCAGCTTACCTTGCTGTTTCGGGTTTCCTGCTCCCAATCTCCAGAATTGGAGTCACGGTCTAACAGACAAAGAGAGAAGAAGGAGGCGTGGATTATTTATGCCACTGTCGGCTACTACTAACTTCTATCGTGGGAGTTTGGAGAGGGGAAGACAGCGTCTGAAAACACTGGGCTACTTTCACTGAGATCAAGAAGGAACATGCTCTGCATGAGTTTTCAAGTTACAATGGGGGTATGGGCTCTTGAAGAAGGGCGCTCTTGTCGCGTGATAGTGGGGTGTCGGTGCCTGTGGGTTTGGCATTGTTGTCTGTTTATTCAATCATGTTGTATTCAGAAGAAGAAGAGATCGACTACAGGGATGTGTCTGATTCTTCTCTTTTTTTTTTCTTGTATTTACTTCATTATTGATACTAGTTTCAATTAGTGTGAGTTAGTTGCTGAATATGAGCACAGCTCACCCGGTTACAGCGTTTATAAGGTATACGAGAGGTCTCGGGTTTGAACCTCAGCGGGAGTGTCCTTGCCCCTTTTTCTTTTTTTTTTTGTAACTATATATACATACTTATTTATATATATGCAAGACTATATACTATATCGTTTTATATTTATTTGCTTATTGTTACAAGGTTATGCGACGTTATCATCTTATTACAACGTTACGATATCGTAACGTTACATATTTGTAGTTTTCGTATTCGTACATACACATGTATATACATATACTAGATTTAATTATCCGTACGTTATTTTATGTCCGTATTATAAAACATGTTATGATTTAATACGTTTAATATTTAGGGGTGTTTCAATTGTTCTTGAGACTAAAACCTCGACAAACATTTAACTAAGTGGCTAAAGAGCTAGGAGGAGTGTAGCTCAGTTTAAGAAACAGACAGAGAGAACCATAGGAGCATACATCAATTTCTGTTTTTAGTTGCAGTTTCAGAAATCTTGTTTCTGTATAACTACTTTACAGGAGTGTTAAGGAGATTGTAATGGCTTAATAATGAATTTAAAATCTATCTGATACATTGAAGAGAGGTTAGAAACAGTTGGGACAGGATAGAATCGAAATAATCAGACAAAAAAAGAAAGAATGAAGAAGAAACACCCAGATTGTGTTTTCAGGTTCTCTATAATTAGTTGCCTCTGTATAATGGAAATACAGATGGTATAAGAGTGTTTCTTTGATCTGGAAATGGAATTAGAACTCTTAAAATGTACCTACCTAAGAGTGTAAACACTTATGGAAAAATTTAGAAGTCAATTAATGCACTAGAAGAGAAGTTGGAATGGAAGTATGCAAAGTCTTGATGTTTCGGTTTTCTGAAATTATTGCCTCTGTGTAATCAACTTCCAGAGGTGTTAGAAGTGTGGTATTGGTATAACAATGAACTCAAACCATAGCTAACAACTTCAGCTAGGTTAGCTAAACGTTGGAGAAGATGAAACATCAGTGGAGCTAACTAGGAACAAGAACCAAGAAGAGTTGTGTTTTTTTTTTTTGTAACTATATATACATACTTATTTATATATATGCAAGACTATATACTATATCGTTTTATATTTATTTGCTTATTGTTACAAGGTTATGCGACGTTATCATCTTATTACAACGTTACGATATCGTAACGTTACATATTTGTAGTTTTCGTATTCGTACATACACATGTATATACATATACTAGATTTAATTATCCGTACGTTATTTTATGTCTGTATTATAAAACATGTTATGATTTAATACGTTTAATATTTAGGGGTGTTTCAATTGTTCTTGAGACTAAAACCTCGACAAACATTTAACTAAGTGGCTAAAGAGCTAGGAGGAGTGTAGCTCAGTTTAAGAAACAGACAGAGAGAACCATAGGAGCATACATCAATTTCTGTTTTTAGTTGCAGTTTCAGAAATCTTGTTTCTGTATAACTACTTTACAGGAGTGTTAAGGAGATTGTAATGGCTTAATAATGAATTTAAAATCTATCTGATACATTGAAGAGAGGTTAGAAACAGTTTGGGACAGGATAGAAAACGAATAATCAGACAAAAAAGAAAGAATGAAGAAGAAACACCCAGATTGTGTTTTCAGGTTCTCTATAATAGTTGCCTCTGTATAATGGAAATACAGATGGTATAAGAGTGTTTCTTTGATCTGGAAATGGAATTAGAACTCTTAAAATGTACCTACCTAAGAGTGTAAACACTATGGAAAAATTTAGAAGTCAATTAATGCACTAGAAGAAATTGGAATGGAAGTATGCAAAGTCTTGATGTTTCGGTTTTCTGAAATTATTGCTCTGTGTAATCAACTTCCAGAGGTGTTAGAAGTGTGGTATTGGTATAACAATGAACTCAAACCATAGCTAACAACTTCAGCTAGGTTAGCTAACTTGGAGAGATGAAACATCAGTGGAGCTAACTAGGAACAAGAACCAAGAAGAGTTGTGTTTTTTTTTTGTAACTATTATACATACTTATTTATATATATGCAAGACTATATACTATATCGTTTTATATTTATTTGCTTATTGTTACAAGGTTATGCGACGTTATCATCTTATTACAACGTTACGATATCGTAACGTTACATATTTGTAGTTTTCGTATTCGTACATACACATGTATATACATATCTAGATTAATTATCCGTACGTTATTTTATGTCCGTATTATAAAACATGTTATGATTTAATACGTTTAATATTTAGGGGTGTTTCAATTGTTCTTGAGACTAAAACCTCGACAAACATTTAACTAAGTGGCTAAAGAGCTAGGAGGAGTGTAGCTCAGTTTAAGAAACACAGAGAGACCATAGGAGCATACATCAATTTCTGTTTTTAGTTGCAGTTCAGAAATCTTGTTTCTGTATAACTACTTTACAGGAGTGTTAAGGAGATTGTAATGGCTTAATAATGAATTTAAAATCTATCTGATACATTGAAGAGAGGTTAGAAACAGTTGGGACAGGATAGAATCGAAATAATCAGACAAAAAAAGAAAGAATGAAGAAGAAACACCCAGATTGTGTTTTCAGGTTCTCTATAATTAGTTGCCTCTGTATAATGGAAATACAGATGGTATAAGAGTGTTTCTTTGATCTGGAAATGGAATTAGAACTCTTAAAATGTACCTACCTAAGAGTGTAAACACTTATGGAAAAATTTAGAAGTCAATTAATGCACTAGAAGAGAAGTTGGAATGGAAGTATGCAAAGTCTTGATGTTTCGGTTTTCTGAAATTATTGCCTCTGTGTAATCAACTTCCAGAGGTGTTAGAAGTGTGGTATTGGTATAACAATGAACTCAAACCATAGCTAACAACTTCAGCTAGGTTAGCTAAACGTTGGAGAAGATGAAACATCAGTGGAGCTAACTAGGAACAAGAACCAAGAAGAGTTGTGTAGTTGTTTCAGATTTCATTATAGGATGTTTCTGTGTAGCTGAGCTGCAGGGGGGATTAAGACATAATGCAATTTTAAATTTTATGATGTATGAGGTATGATATAAGGTGAGCGGTGAAATTGGGATATTGAGAGTATGGGATTTGGTAGGAAATTAAATCAAGATACATGCATTTCCGGTAATTATACCAAATGCCATAAAACCTTGGATTATATTCTACTACAAAGTCTCGATGTTATACAATTAAGTACCTACAACGAATTATAAGTATGTGGATATATTGTGAACAATGAGAATTATGTAAATAAAGGAGCACAAGTGTAACACATGTGCGTGTCCATTATTTTTGGTACACACATATAGTTACCAAAACTACATGTTGTAAAGTGGAATGACACATAAAATATCATACTATTAAATATCAAGAAAAAGTAACACTAAACAATATTATGTGGGCAAAACCATAGTTTAATGGAACTGTCATACTGAGCGCATGTGTACATATAAATGCATGTCAAGAATAAAGATATAAACTATAGTATACAAGGACATGAAAATACTATAGTTAACATACAATTTTAGTATGATGAACAAACCGTGAATGAAAGATAACAAGTGTATAATGTAAGGTTCCATACTCCATGGTAAGCCGAGTATTAACCCACACTACGAGTAAGAAGCTTAAAGTTAACGATACCGGAACTCATAGCAGTTGTATTACCGGGGTTACTGATGTTATTCGGAAATACCGAATCATAATGTCATGTGGATTGACACTTAGCGTTCTTCGTGTTGTTAGATCGCCATTCGGATGTGCGCGCTCGATAGCCCAAGCAGTCTACACTGCGTGATCTTGGACACGGTGTACGGTATGTAAAGGGGTTTGATCCGGGTTGTCCTGAGGAATTCCTCGGGCTCGGATTTGTTTGATAAATGACTTGTGTGAATATGTATGTGATTTATGTGGGTGATGTGTAGTTATGTTTGCATTATTATTTATGCACGAACGTCCTACGGGACTAATACTACGTCGACTATAGATCGACTTATACAAAACTACATATGCGAAATGTGTGATTGTGACCACCGTTGCCTGACCTAATACGCTAAGTATTACAAGTATGTAGTTAAAACCTAAGTAAACACTTAGGAACGGGACACGACATGGTCGGTCTCTAGAGCTTTGACTCGAACGTGAATACTACCTAGAATAATGCTAGGCATGCGTAAGACCCATAGGCCAGCCAACAAACTAAGTGATGTTCTCCATAACTAAACTATAACTGACTATCTAACTAACAAGTTAACAGTGGAGTGTGAATGAATGTGATGATGTACCTTAATCCAGACAGTCACTGGCTGCTGGTCGCGCGTAGAGATCTCTTGGGTTATCCCGTATCGGGTTTACCCTTGTTAATCCTGAACGAGCCTATATAGATCGTCAGGCAGAGTGTGCTACCGTTGGCACCAGGCCCTTGGCCACCTAAATGGACGCCTTTACAAAGGCAAAGTGAAATTGTCCCAGAGTCTTCGGATGATCAGGGCAATGAGCACCTCGTGTGTACGTGGGACTACTGTCCAAGTGAGTATATTTCGGGTTGTCCTAATTGACGCCCGACAGTGCTAACTAAACCAAATGATATGTGAGGGCCTGGGGGGCCGTGTGTTGTATTAAGTGATGATACTAACATACGATGGATAAGTTATCAATGCTATCGAATTGTATGAGGTGTGATTGTGTTGTGTATATTTATAAGTGACTATATGGATTGGATGAATGGTTATATAATCATGCATGTTGTTACAGTATTTATTATATCTGTAAAATGGTAAAGCATGAAATCAATCTAATATCAAGACGGTAAAAAAATGACAAGTGACCAATAGGGTCCAGATCCGGCATACTCAGCGTCTATCGCTGAGACTACACTTATTGTGCAGGTTGCTGATTAACGTTGAAGCCGAAGTGCGGGTACCGGGTAGTCACAGTTAATTTAATTACTGTACACAAAGTTTATTTGTATAACACTGTCAGTTATGGATGTAAAACGGTATGGTTGTATTTATTTAGGACTTGGGTAGATGCTCACTTGTCGATAAGTTACTCTTGGTTAGAATAATGTATAGGATGTGGACTTAGTACGATGTATAGGATATCTCGTTGTCACAGCGGTTTAGTAGCATTGTTGTTTTAGTATGGATTTAGTTTCTGCTTAGTTACTCGCATGGGCGCGTAACGGCATGTGACACCCGCGTGAGTTTTTACGTTGCTGATTATCCTTCCGCTGTAAGACGTCTTATTTTCCGTTAACGTGAGTGACTATTACGTATTTGATATGAGGGGTGTTACAATTACCACCTACTCAATGCCCCATCCAAAGGCCAATTTTTTTGCTGTGGGTCTTTGCGTTAGTCTTGTATTCTCTTCAGAGGTGGTTAACAGCTAGCGGGAAAACATGGTTTTGAAAAATAAACCAACTAACGTAACAGTAAAGGATAGTAGTACAAATATAATTATATAGCAGAGGGAAACACAATTTGATTTTCTTTAAAAACTCGAGGGTATCACACTAGACTAGAATATGTAGGTAGTAAGTAGATATAATATCTACATACCATGTTTTAGGGATAAAAGGAATTGGAGCCGGTGGCATTCTTGTGTCAAAAACTTTATGCAAGTCAGAATTGGAGCCGGGATGCTAGTTTTAGTGTACGGACACTGAAAGGGATCCCACTTCCAAGTGAATGGTGGTCTGCATATTCATACATTACTTCAGTAGAACTGGAAAGAGGTAAGAAAGTTTACATATAGGGCATATGTCACGTCCAATTGAAACTCAATCGAAACAAGTACCACAATATGTACAATTTATTCTCTGGCGCGGTGGGGGGGGGAAGTGAAAAGAATACCTTTATCCATTGATGAATAGAAAGATAAAGAAATGTTACAGTTAAGATGAGAACATGGAAGAGGGTGAAGAGAAATCCCGGGTGTCTCGCAGAGATTACATGGGTTCTCACAAAAAAGAAGAGGAGAAAATCCTACTAATGTTTTACTTTTTGAGTATATATAAAATAACGTTACTCTGATTATATACATACGTGCACAAGTGCATAGACTAACTAAAAGTACTAATCAACTAAATATATTAACTAGTCTAACCTTGATTATCTTAACATCCCCCTTGAAACAAACACTCCCATTGTTCCTAAAGTGAAAGGCAAGTAGATTGGAAGCAACAATCACGTCGAGTTCCTGAAATCTTGAATACCAAGCTGCTTTAACACCACCGGATAGGTATTGCCCAGTCAAGATCTTGGTCAAGACATCTTCCATCTGCTGCACTCAAACCAGACAATCTAGCATCTTTTTCCTCACAAAATGGCAATCCATTTCTATGTGTTTTGTCCTCTCATTGAAGATTGGATTCCTAGCGATGTGCACTGCTACTTGGTTATTTGATTGTGTTTTGTCCTCTCATCGAAACCAATAATAGACCTTCTTGTCTTGGGACATCCAGCCCAATCAAAATCATAATATGCTATCAATTCAAAAGTATCAGAAGCATTAAGCATTTGTCCATAATTCAACGTTCCATTAATATATCTCAAAGCATGTAAAGCAGCCTTCATATGAACATCGGTTGGCTTCTATAAAATTGACTCAATAATGGGACTATAAATGATAAATCAGGTCTAGTATGTGTCAAGAAATTCATATTTCTTATCAATCTTATAAACCATAGGATCATCTAAGACAATACCATCTTCCAACAACAGCTTTGCATTCTGTTTAAAGCCCCTAATGTTTTTTCTTAATTTATCACACCCAGACTCTTTTACAAGCTGTTCACAATAACTCCTTTGCATCAGAATCATTCCTTTACTTATTCTAAAAAATTCCATCCCAAGAAACCTTCATAGATGGCCTATATCCTTGATTTTAAATTTTTCCAAACAATTCTTAACATGCTCTATCATGTCACTATCATGACCTGTAAGCAAAATGTCATCCACATAAACTGTTAGGCTGACGATCTTATATATTATAACTCCTAATAAATAAAGAATAATCATTTGAAGATTGTTTGAAATCCAAAGAAATAAGAAAACCACTTAATTTTTTTTCATTCCATTGTCTTGAAGATTGTTTCAAACCATAAAGTGATTTATGAATTTGCAAACTTTTCCTTTGCTATCTGCTTCATACCCTAGAGGCAAATCCATGTACACTTCCTCATACAAGTCCCCATGAAAAAAATGCATTATTGATATCTAGTTGACCTATATCCCACTTCCTTTTGACAACAAGAATAACAAGGACATCCACAATGGTGTGAATTCCACTCTCTTGTGTCAGTAAGAAAATAAAAATGTTGTTGAAGTGGTGTGGAATCCACCCTTTTCTCTCTTATCGTTGCTTATTTAAGCAATGTTGTGAAAACAAATATCATTGGCTGCAACTCTGCAACAATAATAAAAAAATTAAAAATACCTAATTGAATCCTACTGTAAAAATAGTGGATAGGAGGAGTGAGAATGTTAAGATACTCCACCATTGTAGACATTGATAGATTATTAAAGTGTCTTACGTAATAAAATATTATATTTTAGTTACATGGCACCTAGAAATGTGCTAATGAACTCAGCACCATTGTGGATGCCTTAATAGCCCTAATAGTGGTAAACATCACCATTGGAGAGAAAATCTCTAGGTAATCTATGTCATATTTTGGATTATAACCCTTAAATACAACTCTTGCCTTGTATCTCTCAAGGGTACCAACTACCTCATACTTGACCTTATAGACCCACTTTGATCCTATAGCTCTTTTGTCCCTAGGCAATCTACAATAACCTAAGTCTTTTTATTTTTAAAGTAGTTATTTCTTCCTTCATAGCCCTCACCTAGTTTTCATTGTCAACAACTTCATAATAGTCATTTGGTTCATTTTCATTCCCTAACCTGGCCAAACAAGAGTTGAAGTCCGCTCCTTTTTTCAAGTTCGGGGAACCAGAAGGCATAAAAAATGCTTGATGAGGTTCTGTCAAGGTTTCATTACAAACATGGCTTTTATTAGATTGAAATGTTTGTTGTAACTGAAGTTTTTGAATGAACAAACAAGAAAATGGATCAGATTACTCCCCTTGTCTTTGATGTGTTGCATTTCCCAACTGATAGTCCTCAAAGTGCTTTGGTTTGTCTTGTTCTTGTAGACCTTCTAAGCTCCATGTTCCCTTGGTCATTTGAGGTAGAGGAATTGGACACCTCAGTTTCTCCTTGTTGTTCACGGTAGCAACTTCACCTGTTTGATTTTCCTGGGCTCTATGTTCATTGCTAAATATCTAAAAAAATTGATTAGTTTGACCCAAGACATCATCATCATCATCTAGAGGTACAACCAAAGGATGTTCAATACTGAGGTTTCTGTATGATTATTTAGCTTAAGCATATAATCATAAATCATCCCTTAATTACTTCCATATTGGAAAATATTCTCATATAACTTAATATCTATATTAACAATCACCCTTTTAATATCCAAATCAAACACTTATATCCCTTTTTATTTGCTGGATAGCCGATGAAAATACACTTTACAGCTGTTATCCCCAAAATCTTTACCATCGTTTAAACCAAAACAAAGTTCGGTGTATGGCTAAGGGTAAAATGGTCATTTTTCATCTCATGGATACTTCTTCTATTTTGGAGAAAATAGGGGCTTCAAGGTGGTAAGGAATGAATTTTAATACCGTCAAAACTGAGACAGGTGGTATGTTTGACAGGAAATCATGTTGATATAATGTTTAAGCAGAGGCTCATAGAGGAGATGTGAGAGGTCAATGGACCGAGGCTACCGACAAATAACTTTTGTAGTTTTGTTTTCTATTTAATTCTTCTTTCTTTCCCTTTCTTTTTTATTTCTAATTTTCAAACTCATATTTTACTTGCAAATTAAAAAGCAAAAAAAGCAAAAACAAAACGGAACGATGATCGTGGCACTTACGCTAGGGTGTAGTATGGAGATAGATATGTGTCAAGATGTGGTTGGCTGAATAAATGAGGAAAAATAAAGGAAAGAAAAAAGAGAGAGAAAAACATACTACCTCCGTCCCACTTTGACCTTCCTGTTTGCTTTTTGGCACGTTTTTCCACTCACTAGTGCAGAAAATGTTTTTAACCACGGTTATTTTGCCTATATACCACGGTTAGGAACCGTGGTTTATGCTCGCGTCGTATATTGACAAATAGCTATAAACGACGGTTCATAACCGTCGTTTAAAGTAAGTGAAAAAACCACGGTTGGTCGAAACCGTCGTTTAAGACCCCTTCTCCCGCGATATTTCATTGACTTTATACCACGGTTGGGAGTCAGAACCGTGGTATAAAGTGTGTTATATATGACGGTTCCGCATAGAACCGTGGTATAAAGTGTGTTATAAATGACGGTTATTCCTAAAACCGCGGTATATAGTGTATAAAATCAATAATAAACCACGGTTATACATAAAACCGTGGTTTATAGTCTGTGAACTTTTTTCCAGTTCGCCGGCGATTTAGTGGCGCCACCTTCAATCGTAATTTCTTAACAGAGAGCGCAGACGGAAGAGAATGAAGAGGCCAGAACATGTATGTTCCTTGTTTGTGAATTAGGGTTACTAAATAATGAGTGAAGTCGCATTAAGTTCCTTGTTCGTCGGTAGGTTGCAAAATTACCGTGAAAGAGAATGAGAGAGGGCGGAGCTGTTCGCCGGTTAGGGTTGCAAAAAATTACAGTGAAGAAGAGGCGCAGAGCATGTGTTCCTTGTTTGCTAGTGTGGGTTGCAAAAATTACCATGAAAACAAGAGGCGCAGAGCATGTCCTTGTTCGCCGGTAAGGTTTGCAAAAATTACAGTGAAGAGGCGCAGCATGTGTTCCTTGTTTTCCAGTATGGCAAAGAGCGCCGGTGGGTTGCAAAAATTACCGCGAGTTGAAGAAGAAGAACAAGAAGAAGAGTTGCAGAGCATATATGTGTTCCTTGTTCGACAGTGTTAATTGGTTGTAAAACAGTGAAAGAGAATATATATAATAAGAGAAAGAGAAAGAGCCACGTTAATTTTCGCCGAAAATTTGAATTCCCGCTTAGACTATATACCACGGTTCTACCAAGAAACCGTCATTTAAAGTTGTTTGACCACAACTAAAAACGACGGTTTTGACAAAACCGTGGTTTAAAATACAACGTGTCAAGCTATATACCACGGTTCCACACAAAACCGTGGTATATAATACAATGCGACAAGCTATATATGACGGTTCCATGAAGAACCGTGGTATAAAATGCAACGCGTAAAGCTATATATGATGGTTCCAGCTAGAACCGTGGTATAAAATCTCCCGCGAGAATTTTTGTGACGGTTATTCTAATAACCGTGGTTTAAAACTTTTAAATGACGGTTATGCGATTAACCGTGGTTTAAAGTGCGTCATTTAAAATCTTTTTTCTACTAGTGACTTCAGTATTAATTAAACATATAAGATAATTTTATAAAACAAATTTCTACAACTTATAGTTTTTCACATAAGAATTCCATTGTAAAACTTAGATTTGTAAAATTATGTTATCTTATATGTTAAATATTGAAGTCAAACGACATGTTCAAATAGTAAATGAGAAGGTCAATAAGGGACGGAAGGAGTATATAAATGCGCTAAACAGAGGGAGTCTGGGATGGGTTGAATGTGACTTTATGACGAGGAGAGAGAAAATAATATTTTTTTCAAAATGTTATAACTTATTAACTAAAGTGCAAAAATCAAGATGCATTATCAAAATGAATCATGGATATGTTTTGGTAAACTTAAAATTTTATATTTTTAGAATGAGTATATATTAGGTATTTTTAAAGTGAATCTTATTCATTATCAAAATGAATCTTCTTTAATAATAAAATGAAATTTTCCATTAAAAAAATGAATCTTACCAAAAAAATCTAATAACCACCATAGGAAAGTTAAAACCGTCGAAGACATTTTTATGGTTTGTAGTGTAGCGTTTAGGGTCTAACGACCCTAAACCACAAACCCTAAAAACCGGCCGAGTCAGTAACGACAACATAAAGTGTAGAACTAATGCCAAAAATTACCCTGCCCCTCAAGCATCCTAAAAACTACCCTAGGAATGCTAAAAATGTCGAATACATTTTTATGGTTTGTAGTGCAGGGTTAAGGTTCACTTTTAAAAAACACAAAAGATTAATGTTCGTATTTCTTAAACATAAGATTCACTTTTTTAAAATAATGATTCACTTTCAATAGATGAAAGGTTTATACTATTCTCGCATAAGTTTGTGGTAGGATTAACTTTTACTAGTATTAAACCAAATATTCACTTTTCTTAAAACCTTCGATTAACCTTAAGAAATTTTTGATTCACTATTCTTAAACCCCTGATTCACTTTTCTTAAACCTCTTATTCACTTTAGTTAAAAAATCTTTATTTACGAGAATCACTTTTCTTAAATCTCTGATTCACTTCTCTTAAACCAATGATTTGCTTTATAAAAACCTCTGATTCACATTTCTTAAACCTCTTAATCACTTTAGTTAAACAATCTATGCTTACGTGATTCACTTTTCCTATTACTCTAATTCACTTTGTAACAACTTGTGATTCACTTTTTAACAACCTTTGATTCACTTTTCTTAAACTTAACATATGTACATACAAAAAATAAAAAATTCATTAAAATATACTCATATTTGGTCTTATTTTGAAGAGCTCGAATTATGATGAACAATAGTATAAAATTTATATTATTTGGACTTATATATAATAAAATAAAACATTTTAAAGTTTTATAAAAGTATAAAGCATAAAAGGACAAAATAGATGACAAATGACCAAAAATATCATCGCCACCTTACAATATGGGGCACTCGCCAGCTTCAGATTTGCGAAAACAAAAATATTCTTTCCTGTTTGTATGGGCACTTTATTTTCTTTCAAAAAAAAAGAAAAAACTTTTAAAACGTGATTTCTAAAAGAAAAAAAAAACCAAAACAAAAGTTGTAATCTCATATCATTTTTTTATCATTGAATTCTTCTTTCTTTCCCTTTTTTTTTTATTTCTAATTTCACTCATATTTTACTTGTAAGGTAAAAATCCAAAAAAGCAAAAACAAAAATGTTCTTTCCTATTTTTATGGGCAGTTTATTTTCTTTCCAAAAAAAAACTTTTTAAAACGTGATTTCTAAAAGAAAAAAAAAACCAAAACAAAAACAAAAATTTTAGTCTCATATTCTTTTTTACTATTCATTTAATGATTATTCTTTCCTTTTCTTTTTTAGATAACTTTTTATTTTTTTTGTTGTTCATCCTTATCATTTTTTTTTCAAAATTCAAAAAAGAAAACAAAAAACTTTTCTATTTTTGCTAATAGTTTATTTTCATAAAAAAATCGTTTTTTTCATTCATTTTTAACGTGGTTTCTAAAAAAACTAAAAGAAATTTTGTGTCATTAAGCATTTTGTTATTAAACCCATTCCTTTAGTTTGTTTTCACTTTTTTTTTGTTTCTTTCTTCACACCCCTTATTTTCTCTTAACTAAGTTTGTTAATTTTCAAAATTCAAAGTTTGTTTACCTTAGCCTCCTATAATCTTCATCCATATAAACAGTTCACCAACAACATGTATAGGGGCAGAACGAGACTTAACACTTAAACTCCCAGTATTATTTTCAGTTTAGCACTAGTTCTAGCGTTCTTGCCGTGAAGAAGAGTCCTGTAATCATACAAAGCCACAAATACCAAACATTTAACCACCTCCCATCGTTCAGTATTCTCATCGCTCCTCCTCAATATACCGCGGACGATAGTATATCATCAACACCATCGTTAATGTCTTCACCTACCATCCACGATGAGTATCCAGTCGGTAACTTCTGACAATTTTGTCGTCACGAAACTATGAACCTCGTAGCAAGCTCGTGTCCATCATGGTCCATGTAAAGTTCATAGTTGAACACCTCAATTCCTAGTTCCACTCGTTCATTTGATGTTGTCATCCTTGTCACACTCATGTGAAGTTGTTGTGTTGGGTTGATTGAGGCGGGTGGCAAATACTATCGTACAACTGTTCATTTTCGATTCAAAAGTTGTTCAAATTTTTGTATTGATTGTTCATATTGATGGAAAAATCACACATGTTATTATAAAGTTTGTTCAACTTTATAGGATGATTGTTCAAGTTAATTGTGAAAATTGTTCGAGGATGTACATAAATATCGTACAACGGTTGTATGATAGTCGGCTAGGATCGAGTGGTTGATGTGAGAAAATCTTGTCCAGTCTTATGGAGTTTAAAAAACTTTGGATTTGACATAAGATTAAAGATATAACACTTTAGCATCATTAATGTAAAGTTTTATTAATTTCGGACAACATCTAAGCATCTTTTAAAATGAACAAAAATTAGAAAAGTTGCTTGATGTAAAATGGGGAAACTAGGATGAGCATTCAGTTTGGATATTTTGAATTTTTCCAAAACCTGAATTAACCGATTTTTTTTTTTGGATTTTCAACCGAATGTTATGACCGAATTTAAAATTTCGGTTAACCAAATTATCCAAATTATAATTTGATTTGGATTTCGGTTTGGAATTTGTATAATCCAGTTAACCGAATTATCCGGATTTTTTTAACAAGGGAAATATTCTCTTTTCTAATTCTAGTCTTTAGTGAATAGTCAAACACAAACCTTAGATTTCAGTTAGTTGAAATCCAAACTAGCTAAAATTTAGACTTCATTTCAGTTTTTCACTCAATTTTTTTTGGATTTTGGATAATTTGGATAATGGTTAATTTGGTTTTGATCTTAATTTTAATAATTCGGTTTTTAACCGAAATAACCAAAATCCAACTTTTTTTAATAATTTGGACTCTAATTAACCGAATTATCCAAATGCTCACCCTTAGAGGAAACTACATGAGTGGAGAAAGTAATTTTTAAAACCTCATAGATGGAGTGTGTAATTTCACGAAAACCATGACACATGTAGTTTTTCCTTTTTTTATAAGTTCAGTTAATAATAACAGAATTAAAGTTGTAAAAAATTTGTTCAAAAATAAAAATTAATATTTACTAATAAAATTTAATTACTGAAATAAATGATATTTTAAAACCGATTATAATTTAGTATGCGTGGGTGTAGAAGCTACCTTGAGCACATGGTTGGTAAACAGTTTTTTTTTACAGTATTAATCAACTTTCTTTTAACGTTAAAACTCATAAACCACCCTACAGATTGTTAAAAGATAATTGGGCTGGGCCTTTCTCATCGTTGGATAATCCACGGACCTGCCCAATAACCAACTGGTTCCGTACTAATAACACGTAAAAAAAAAAAAAGCGGCAGAGGACTAGTATATTATCGTTTCATTCAAGTTCAACTATCCCGATTCAATTAGGAATATCAATCCACAAGCATAAAACAAACTCACCCAGAAGAAAACTAAAGAATCACAAGGTAGTACAGAAGAATTGATCTGCAAGGTTCTAGTCATCTGTGAGAATTGGTTACATCCCACATCGGTGTGGGCAAAACAAGGGAGCACTTCCTTTGTTATAAAAGGAAGTGCTCACCTCACTTCTAATCATCCCAACAATTAGTAATTCTTCTGAATGCTAAATTGTAATCTCTTCTCTCTATATCTCTTAAAGTATAAATAAGAGAGTTCTGGTAGTGTCCGAGGAAGTAGGCAAATTGGCTGAACCTCGTAAAATTCCGGTGTCCCTTTTATAGCTTTATTTAGCAGCTTTTGGTGGGTAATTTTGTAGTGCTTTATTGTGCTAAGAAATTACAGTCAGGAAATTCTGTCTAAGGAAGTGGTTCTTAAGCGGGACCATTGTGACCCTACCACGACCTGGGAATTTTCCTGTACGGAGTGATTTTCTAGTACAATAATTTACTTTTTATCCAGTCGCTTCCGCAACAAGTGGTATCAGAGCCAAGGTTCTGTCTTAGTATGCTCTGTGGTTGCAGCTAGGCTGATCTTCCACATCAGAAAAGCGTTCCTTTGTTCAGTTGATACGTCGTAGCGCTGCTAAATAAAAATTGGAGCAGAAATGGCAGACGACAAATTAAAGACCCCGGAGACAGCGTCATCAACTTCCTCGTCATCGATTTGGACAAGAAGGGTGATGACTAATGCTAAGTTTTCGGTGGAGACATTTGATGGTACTGGCCATTTCGGCATGTGGCAATGCGAAGTCCAAGACGCTCTCTTTCAGCAAGGTCTTGACATCGCCATTGAAGAGACAAGACCGGAAGACATTCAAGAGAAGGAATGGGAGGCCATGAATCGAGCAGCTTGTGGTACAATTCGCTCCTGCCTGTCGAGAGAACAAAAATATGCGTTCTCTAAAGAAAAATCTGCAAGTAAATTGTGGAAGGCACTGGAGGAAAAATTCATGAAGAAGAGCAGTCAGAATAAGCTTTTTATGAAGAAAAGGCTATTCCGCTTTTCGTATGTTTCGGGGACCACAATGAATAACCACATCACCAGTTTCAATCAACTAGTAGCTGATTTGGTAAACTTGGATGTGAAATTCGAAGATGAAGATTTGGCCTTAATGTTACTGGGATCTCTTCCTGATGAGTATGAGTTTCTGGAAACAACTCTACTCCATGGGAAGGACGATGTCTCTCTGAAGGATGTCACTGCAGCACTGTACAGCCATGAATTGAGAAGAAAAGAAAAGAGGGCTGGTACTGATGAAGCAGCAGAAGCATTGGTGGTGAGAGGTCGTTCATCCGCTCAGAAAAAGGGGAAGAAAGGGTGGTCAAAATCCAAAGCTAAGCTCGGTAAAGATGAATGCGCATTTTGTCGAGAAAAGGGGCATTGGAAGAAGGACTGTCCAAAACAGAAGACAGGCAAGGCTGTTCAAGACGCATGTGTAGCTGAATACGACAGCGAAGAATCAGGACTATCTTTGGTGGCATCGACTTCAAAAATTAACCAGGATGAGTGGATTCTGGATTCAGGAGCAACTACCATATGTCACCCATTCGAGATTGGTTCTTTGATTACAAAGAACTAAAGGGTGGAACCGTTTTGATGGGAGACAATAGCCCATGCAAAACAATTGGTATAGGCTCAATCAAGTTGAAGAACCATGAAGGATCAACCAGAGTTTTAAGAGAAGTTCGGCATGTTCCAAACTTGACCAAAAATCTCATTTCTCTGGGACAATTGGAGTCGAAAGGATTCTCATGGGCCGCTAAAGATGGGGTTCTAAAGGTCGTTTGGAGCACTGACGGTGATAAAAGGCACCAGAAGGAGCAATCTGTATTACTACGAGGGGAGTACAGTAGTAGGAACAGCAGCAGTTGTGTTGACTCCCAAGGAGAACGGTGACTCTCAGTTGTGGCACATGCGACTGGGGCATGCCGGAGAGAAATCCTTACAGATTCTTGCAAAGCAGGGATTGCTGAAAGGCGTGAAGGCTTGCAAGTTAGACTTTTGTGAGCATTGCGTTCTCGGGAAGCAAAAGAGATTGAAGTTTGGCACTGCCATCCATAATACGAAGGGTATTTTGGATTATGTCCATTCTGACGTTTGGGGACCCGCCAAGACGCCTTCCTTGGGTGGGAACCGCTACTATGTGACCTTCGTAGATGATTTCTCGAAGGGTTTGGGTGTATGCCATGAAGACTAAGGATGAAGTGATGGGGATCTTCCTAACATGGAAGAAGACGGTCGAGATGCAAACAGGTCGAAGGATCAAGTATCTCCGGACAGATAATGGGGGAGAGTACAAGAGTGATCCATTCTTGAAGGTTTGCAAAGACGCTGGAATTGTCCGACACTTCACAGTCAGGGAAACACCGCAGCAGAATGGAGTGGCAGAGCGAATGAACCGAACATTGCTGGAGAAGGTTCGGTGCATGTTGTCAAATGCTGGGCTGGGCAGACAATTTTGGGCAGAGGCGGTAACATATTGCAGCCATATTGTAAACCGGTTACCGTCGTCAGCTATTGGTGGAAAGACACCGCTTGAGGCATGGTCTGGAAAACCAGCTACTGATTATAGTTCTTTGCGAGTGTTTGGTTCTGTGGCTTACTACCATGTGAAGGAATCAAAATTAGACCCAAGGGCAAAGAAGGCTCTATTTATGGGGATTGCGTCTGGGGTAAAGGATACCGGTTGTGGTGTCTAGAAGCAAAGAAGACAATCATTAGCAGAGATGTTACCTTTGATGAATCTGCGTTGTGGCAGAAGGTGACAGTAGACTCCATCCAGACAGAGGGAACTCAGAAGCAGGTGGAGAAAGCACCAAAGCAGGTGGAGTTCGAGAAGGAGATATTTGTAAACCCATTGGTTGGAGATGATAGTGACTCTCAAGGAGTAGATGAGTCAAATGAGGAAGCTCCAACAGCAGAATCAGATCCGATTGTAGAAGAAAGACCCAGAAGAGAGATCCGCAAACCTGCTCGTTATGCGGATATGGTGGCTTATGCACTTCCAGTTGTAGATGAAGGGGTACCACCTACTTTCCAAGAAGCAAATCAAAACTCGGAAAGTAAGGAGTGGAAAGGTGCCATGGAAAAAGAGATGAATTCTCTTCACAAGAACAACACGTGGAAGTTGGCACAACTACCAAAGGGCAAGAAGGCAATTGGTTGCAAATGGGTGTTTGCAAAGAAAGAAGGAACTTCAGGTGAAAACAGTGTCCGCTACAAGGCTAGGTTGGTGGCCAAAGGGTACGCACAGAAGGAGGGAATTGATTACCATGAGGTATTTTCTCCAGTAGTGAAACATTCCTCCATTAGAATTCTGTTGGCGTTAGTAGCTGAGCTGAATTTGGAATTAGCCCAACTTGATGTGAAGACCGCGTTCTTACATGGCGATCTGGAGGAAGAGATCTATATGACTCAACCAGAAGGATTTAAGGTTCGTGGTAAAGAAGATTGGGTTTGTAAGTTGAACAAATCATTGTACGGGCTGAAGCAGTCTCCAAGGCAATGGTACAAACGATTTGATTTGTTTATGAGAGGGCAAAGGTACACGAGAAGCAAATATGATCACTGTGTGTATTTGCGCAAGCTACATGATGGGTCTTACATATACCTACTCTTGTACGTTGATGACATGCTAATAGCTTCAAAGAATCAGTCAGAGATTGATAGATTGAAGGCTCAGTTAGCTCAAGAGTTTGAGATGAAAGACTTGGGCGAAGCCAAGAAGATTCTCGGGATGGAGATTAGCAGAGACAGAAGGAATGGCAAGCTTTGTTTGTCCCAGGAGCAATATCTGAAGAAGGTGCTACAACGTTTTGGTATTAACGACAATACAAAACCTGTGAGTACCCCGCTTGCTCCTCATTTGAAGCTTAGTGCCCAATTATCTCCAAAGACTAAAGAAGATAGAGACTATATGGCTAGAGTCCCATATGCAGAAGCAGTTGGTAGCTTAATGTATGCCATGGTGTGTACAAGGCCCGACATTTCACAAGCAGTTGGAGTTGTGAGCAGATATATGCATGATCCTGGCAGAGATCATTGGCAAGCTGTGAAATGGATTTTACGATATATTCAAGGTACTGTGGATATTGGTCTGCTATTTGAGAAGGATGTTACAGGTGGTCCAAATGTGGTTGGATATTGTGATTCCGACTATGCTGGTGATATGGATAAGCGACGATCAACTACTGGTTACTTGTTTACTTTAGCCAAGGCACCAGTAAGTTGGAAATCTACCTTGCAGTCTACAGTTGCTTTGTCTACGACTGAGGCGGAGTACATGGCTCTGACAGAGGCTGTGAAGAAGGTATTTGGCTTCATGGGTTGCTTAAAGACTTGGGAGTTGATCAGAGGCACATCACGGTGCACTGTGACAGTCAAAGTGCTATTCATTTAGCAAAGAATCAAGTCTATCATGCAAGGACGAAGCATATTGATGTTCGCTATCACTTTGTGCGGGAGATACTCGAAGAAGGGGATATTCTTGTTCAGAAAATCCGGACGACTGAGAATCCTGCAGACATGATGACCAAGGTGGTGACCGCAGTCAAGTTCAAACATTGCTTGGACTTGACCAACATCCTGCATATTGAAAATGGCGCCTAGGCGCAATTGTAGACACTACCAAGTAGGTTTGTAAGAGAGTTTATTTTGGTTAGTGGGATAAACCAAGGTGGAGAATTGTGAGAATTGTTCATCCCACATCGGTGTGGGCAAAACAAGGGGGCACTTCCTTTGTTATAAAAGGAAGTGCTCACCTCACTTCTAATCATCCCAACAATTAATCTCTTCTGAATGCTAAATTGTAATCTCTTCTCTCTATATCTCTTAAAGTATAAATAAGAGAGTTCTGGTAGTGTCCGAGGAAGTAGGCAATATTGGCTGAACCTCGTAAAATTCCGGTGTCCCTTTTATAGCTTTATTTAGCAGCTTTTGGTGGGTAATTTTGTAGTGCTTTATTGTGCTAAGAAATTACAGTCAGGAAATTCTGTCTGAGGAAGTGGTTCTTAAGCGGGACCATTGTGACCCTACCACGACCTGGGAATTTTCCTGTACGGAGTGATTTTCTAGTACAATAATTTACTCTTTTATCCAGTCGCTTCCGCAACATCATCTTCCTAATTTCTGAATTCAAGTGTACCCTTGTTTGTACCGACGGAAGAGACTGTCAGTCTGGGCATTTCTGAAGGCGCAGCATCCAATCAGGTAAATCACAATCAATCCTAGAAGTGTGAAGAGGAGGATGATGTTTGCCCTCCTCCATTCCCGTCTGAGATTAGCTAGCAATCCAGCCTTGCAGGAGTTGCAACCATAGCAGAGCTGGGTCTGATCATTGCTCCAAGTTAGACAATCCTCACCTGCCGCGGCGTCGATTGGGCTGATCCAGAAGGTTGGTTTCACGAACGTGAATCCACATTTGGTGGGTGGCTTGCAGCATCCGGACTAGTTAAAAGTTAAAGCGAAGGAAAATCATAAGACAAGTGTGGTATTAAATTATTTGGAATGGAGAATAATAGTACGTAGAATTAAAGCATTTGGTTTGGCTGGAGAATCTTCACTTTAGAGTCGATTAATTCCAGGCTAAGAAATTAGGAATTCTCTTAATTATGTCGGGAATAAAAGCAGAATATTGTAGCTGGAATGAAACTTGTAAGGGTATGTTAATTTACTTAAAGCGCAGCTTTATTGTCTTTCAGTTCCACATGCACATCAACTAATTAATTCCTGATCAAATTTGGTCACGTAACTTACAATTATGCAATGATACAGATCTTCTAGCTAGTTATACTCGAATTATCACATTTAATTATCCTCATGCAGGAATATGAGCCTTCAATATATTAAGCAAAATTTGAAATTTAAAAAGGATGTAGGATTCAATCACCCAATGGAGAAAGATGGGCATTGAAGAAATCCTGCGCAGACCCCATAACTTTCATTCAAGCTCTTACAAAAACCAGTGAGCTCAAACACTTGTTATTCTTACCCACTTAAACCGGTTATCAACCCTTCTCTTCAGCCATCCAGAGGAATCATCTAGATCATACTCCAAGTACGCCCGGTTAGGCTCGATGTGTCCAGACCCTCTAGCGGTCACAAGGTACACAAAATCACCAGCACAGCAAGTAGTATGATCATTACCAGCATCGCGACCAGGTAGAACATCAGAAGTCCAGAGATCCGCCAGAATGCGCCGATGAAACCGCTATGGCTACTAACAAGGTCAGAATTCCGAGGATGATTACGGCCATTGCAGGATCTTCACACAGGAATCGTCTAGCTGAGATGATAGCCATATGCCTGTGACGAGTATTGGGATGGAGAGAAGGATTGCAACGAAGTTTATGGCTCCTATCAGTTGTTGCTTAGAGCCATTATAAGTTTTTGTTCATTAATATTCAGCTTGAGGTACTTTTTTCTGGGTGTGGTTCGATATGGATGGATGGTGATTTTTAATCAGTTTGATTTGAGTTGAAGGAGGATGGATTATGGGAAGGGGCATGGTGGTGGAGTGACTGATGGACAAAATATCTTGGTAGTTAAACAAAGAACCGGATTCCGTATTGCTTTTCACTTGGGTGCATCATGTGTATAAATATACGGCGTGCCCTTATAAATCTGCAGCTTAATTTACGTTTGAGCAGCACTTTATGCTATATATATATATATGTTAACCAAGTAAACATTACTATGAATTTTTTGTAACAACGAATGATGATGGAGTATGTCACTTCTAAATATTACATCCTAACCGTTTGCTTTTTTTTTATAACAGTTATAATTAGTTAACTTAATTAGGTTGTTGTCCCGGTTCTATAGTTCATGTCAAAGAACAGGAGTAATTGTGGATTTATGGGTTCTTAACTAAAGAAATAAAAAAAATGAGGTGAATATAAGACACCCGAGTGAGACTAAGAAACCCAATTATGGGACCCACCATAACTATTCCACATGAAAAAAAATTAAGGGAAAATTTACAAGATATCACTAAAAATTTTGTTAATTTACAAAAGACCACCGTTTTTAAAAAAGTTTTCCAGATACCACAAAAAATAAATTTAATTCACCAGATACTACAAATTACGAACCCAAAACATTTTAAGACCAAAATACCACTGCTTGTTGATAAACATAGTTCACATGATACCACACAAATATTATTAATTCACAAAATACCACAAAAATTAATAAAATATATATTAAGAACAGTAAAAAATAATAAAATTTTAAGTTTATCATTTTAGTTGATAAAATTTTATAAAATAAAAAACCACACAATTAGTTAAATTTTTTGAAAAAAATAATAATATGTATATATCATTAAAAAGCTAAAAAACTAAATTAAAAATAAAAAAATTAAGGGAATGATAACTCAAATTTTTTATAATACGTTTACTCAATGTATTTTTTAGTAATGTAAAATAGTATTATAAAAAATTTATATATATATGTTTAATTCAAAAATTCAACAAAAAATTATTAAATATAGTTTTCAAAAGTAAGTAGCAAAAGTAACTTCTTTTTATATATGAGTTAAACATATATAAAAAGTGATATTACAATTTTTGTTGTATTTTTTAATTAAACATATATATAAAGTGATATTACAATTTTTGTTGTATTTTTGAATTAAACATATATATATATAGTGATATTATAAGAAAATATTATATACTTTATAAAAGCTAAATAATTTGACAAAGATAAAACAATAGTTATGAGTATAATAGTCTAACATTTTTTTATATCATTTTTATATTTTAATTCAAAAAAAATTATTAAACATATTTTTAAAAAGTAAGTAGTAAAACTAACTTTCTCTTATATGGGATGAAATTGAAAAAAATATAAATACCATATATAACAAAAGAATCTCTAAAGAGTTATAAAAAATAATATATTAGAGGCCACAAACTTGATTAAAATAGGCAAAAGCATAGTATAATGGTTGTTAAAGTTTTGTAATTATATAATATATATCTATAGATATATATATATATATTATATAGATATATAATTTATAACTATTTTACATTACTAGAAATACTTTGAGTAAAGTATTATAAAAATTTGAGTTATCATTCCCTTAATTTGATTTTTTTTTATTTTTAATTAGGTTTGTTAGCTTTTAAATGATATATACTATTAATTTTTTATATTTTTTTAAAAAATTAATTCATTTTGTGGCTTTTTTATTTATAAATTTTATCAAATAAAATGATAAACTTAAATTTTCTTATTTTACTGTTCTTAATAATATTTTATTAAATTGGGTATTTTGTGAATTGATAATATTCATGTGGTTTGTGAACTATGTTTATTAACAAGTTAGGGTATTTTGGTCTTAAAATGTTTTGGGTTAATAATTTATGGTATTGGTGAATTAAATTTATTTTTTGTGGTATCTGTAAAACTTTTTAAAAATGGTGGTCTTTTGTGAATTAAAAACTTTTAAGTGGTATCTTATGAAATTTCCTAAATTTAATAGGCAATACGATGGGTTCTCTCACATATATACTAAAAAGTAGCTATAGTTATGTAGAAGAAAGAAAAATACGTGAGAGTGTTAATAAATCATTCTATAATCCTACTCTAAAGCGGCAGATTGAGGCGACACTTTGTTTGCTCTTATAAAGTGAAAGTGCATGTTGTATATGGAGACCCATTGTCTTGATCAACAAACGGATGTCTTGATTAGTGACTATGCAAGGGCAAAGGATCTGTTCGGCATGGCTGTTTTGGCAGCATAAATGCAGCATATTTGACAGCAAGAATGCGTTGGCATAAATGCAGCATATTTACTGGTAGGAATGTGCTGGCATAAATGTAGCTGTTTTGAAAACTACTGTTTGACAGTGCAGCATATATGCAGCATGTTTGGTTAAATTAGTATATGTAGTGCGTTTACCATTTTCGTATTACAATATAATTTATTATATTACACTACGTACTTTATTTTGTTAGTAAAATAAAAAAAAAAATTCACAAACAATAAAAATTTTATTTTATTATTTAAGCAAAACTTGTAACTCCTAAACATATATTTTTATTATCTAAATTTTATATTCTTACAAATATAAAAGCGTAAAAAAAAGAGAAAAAGCGTTTCAAATTTTCTGAATTTATTTAGTGAAATTAAACTTTTAAAATGTATAATATTTTGTAACTTTGTATGTTATAAATTTATAGTATTCATATTTCTATATACTATTTTAATATTTTAATTTAATATAAACAAGTGTGTATATTATTCGTTTTTTTAATTTTAGTAATCTATGTGGTATTACAAATAATATATTATAGATTTGTATATAAATGTGATTTTTTTAAATTTGGCTAAAGATGTAGTACTATTTTTATAAATTATTTAAAGCATTATGTAATTTGTAATAATAAAGTAACTTGTAAAAATTTCTTTTTTTTTAAATCAATAGTCACAGTAATTGCATTATGAAGTGAGTAAAGAAACGGAAGTGAAAGCACGAAAACGAAAAAGTTCATTTGCTGCGGGCATTTATGCTGACATTTATGCTGTTTTAGGCGAACAGCAAAAACAAATAAAGGAGTCCAAAAACAGCTATGCTGTATATTTATGCTGTCAAAAAATGCACATATATGCAGCAGGCGAACGCATCCAAGTTGTGGTTGATATCTTTTATTAGAGTACTGGAACTAAGCATTTTTCCTTCTAGATGCCGGTTTGGATAATCTTATAAGCAGCAATTTGGAACACATAGAGAAAATGAAAATTCCTTATTTTTAGTGTGGCTTCAAATTCCGTTGGAAATTAAATATCATCATCTTCTAGTGTGGTTTTTATGTTGTCAATTTCAAACTCAGTATGATCTATTGTCTTCTACATTTGATATCTTATTAGATGTTATACCAAGACAGGTTCCCTTGCCATGAAAGACAATATCTTTGCCTCAGGCTTATGATTGAGCACCTGCTTCACACAGTCTTTTTTTGTGTTATCCAAGGTTCTCCGATGAGACTTTAGATTTCCATGCTACTTTTATGGTTGCTCAAGTCTGTGAGAATTCCATATGTATGTTTGTGTAGTGCAGATACTCTACTCGTGAGATCTATACCGTTAAAAAATGAGGAACTGTTACTGCAATGTTTTAACTAAGAAACCTAATCAAATTAAGAATATATGAAATGTCAGTTTTAGTTTCTTAATCTAATTAAAGGACTGACTCAATAAACAAACATAAAGTAATAAAACAATAAAAATAAACTAAATAAAGAAAAAAGATTGAAACTTTAAATCTAAGGAAGCACCCGGACCTATGTAATGTGTGCACACGAGTTCCTCTTTTCTAAATCTCGACTTGTGTCCTGACATACAACTCCAGACACAAGTCCAGGAGTCACATCTGGGAAGTCTCGGCCTTTGTGTAGCCTTACAAGGTCGGACACAATTTCAATGGGGCTAGATTCTTCGTTTTAGCTTCGATTTGCTCCGTTTGTTGCGCTGGAATCCTTATGAGAAAATCTATGTATTTCTCAGACTTTTCCTGCATTTTACCTATAAAATGTATCAATTCACATCAAACATAAACCTAAGGACTAGTATATGATAAGTGGAAATATGACATGAATTATTACAAACATAGGATGAATATATCCCTGAAAATAGATATATTTAGTACTATCAAACTTCATCACACTTAACTTTTACTTGTCCTCAAGAAAAAAGTATAATACTATCTTTCAAGTCGTAGTATCGAACCTCTGGATCAAATAGATGTAGAAAGAGATTAAGGAAAATGAAAATTAAAAAAATAATCCTGCTCTTATCTGTAGGTTTTCACGGAGTGAAAAAGAACAATTTTATAAGGGCATGGAGAAGTTAGATTGCAAAAACTACACTCAGTTTAGCCCAGAATCTTCCAACCAATTTCTCTCTAACCTTTTAATGACAATGGATGTGAAGTAATGCCTTATTCTGCGATACCTTTCAACACCATTACTCGTGATCGAAAACAAAAATTAAACTGCAGTTAACTTTTCGCATACAAAAAAACAATCTTCTTCAGTAATAATACTCCCTCCTATTCTAAATATAAGTCGTTTTAGGCTCTTAGAATTATGTTCAAATTATAAAGTCGTTTTAGACTTTTTGTATCTATCTTTCTACTTTACCTTTCTACTTTTTTAATTATTATTATCATTACACTCTACTTTTTATCTTACCGATAAAGTATACTACTTTTTCCTTCTCCCAATACAAAAAGCAAGGGTATACAAGTCTTTTTGAAACTTTCTTAAAAATAGTGAAAAAGTCTAGAACGACTTATTAGAACAGGAGGGAGTATAAAATATGAATATTGTGAATTGTACATTTATCCCGTAACCTAGAATTTTTCTCTCTATCCATATAGCGGTGTTGGGCCAACTATCCTAGATCCCGAGACCTTAGGCAGATAGGTGTTGAGGCACCCCGGGATTATAACCGGATAGACGAGACCTACTTTGGTTAGGAAAAATCTTGATCAGGGAGTACCTTACCTTATTCTTCATTCCAAACTTCACATCATTTTCAAAATCCCAAGTTAAATTCATTCAGTTTTCCACACTCGCAAATCCACCCAAATTTCAGTGAAAATAATTAATTTGAAAAAAAAATACATACAAACAATTCAAGCAGATGATTCTTGTGTTTGTCACCCGACTCGATTTAAAAGACTTCCAAAAATTCTCACCAAAATTTTGATATTTATAAGCACTAAGAGAAGTGATTCTCTCAAAGCAAGAAGACAATAAAAAAACTACTGCGGCATTAAGTGCACTGGCATATTTTTAGGAAAGGTGTCTACTTCCTCATACTTAAGAGGAGCAATGTCCTCATTGTTCAAAAATAAAAATCAAGAAAAGACCTTTCAAAATATGCCAGATTCAAGGATTTCATTTAGGACAACATGGACTGATAAAACAAATAGAATTTATAGCATGATAAGCTAAACACAAACAATAACAAAATGAAACTCAACTCTCTTGATATCGTTAGATTGAGGAAGGTTCCTTTCCTCACACTTAAGCTTGAACAATGGGGATGGCATCGTTCCTCACACTTGTGTCCAAGCAAGTGTCCAGCCTTGGAGAATAAGAATACCACAAAAAATCTCCTACACACATAATAAAAACTACCACATAACGCTATAAGCGTTGCATTAAAAGCACGGGCACCATTGCCACTTACGAGTGAAAGGAAAGAAAATTAAACCTAGAAAAGAAATTTATGCAGCAGGTAAAACTACCTAAACCCCAAGTGATGATGAAAAAATAGGATAAAAGCAAAAAGTACTCTTCTCGTCTGTCTGGACATGTGTCTGGACCTGTATGTCCGGACGCATGTTTAGGTCGTATTCACACATTCTCCGCGCTAGAATGTTCAGACACTGCTACTACACATGCTTATCTCTTCTCGCACCGTGCCCGAACATCAAAGTTCGGACGTAATGGATTCCCGAGTTCCAACATTATTGCTTTCTTATCCTGTCCAGACATCCATGTCCGGACGCATGTCCGAATAGGCTATAAAGTAACGCTTCTTGTTTTTTTCTCAGCAAAACAAAGGTAAATAAAGTAAAAACAAAATAAAGCTAGAAAAACCAAATAAAAACATAAACTTAACCATTAGGCTGCCTCCCAGTTAGCTACCCGTCTTTTATCCTTTGGGTAGACTCCCGCTTTGCCATCCCAGATCAAAAGTAAAAGTTGTCGGTGGTTTTCTTTGAGAAAAAAAGTAGGCAACAATTATTAGCAAACCACCTGGATCAAAACAAAACGTTACATTGACAAATAAAATAGGAAAAATAAATACTCCATGAAACCTGTTGTTTAAGGATGTATTGCCGCTAATGTAGTTCTAACAGGAGACCAGATGCGCACTACTAGAAAACACAGATTTAGAGACGAAAAATTCTATCTCTAATCTGTAGCTAAAAGTTGTTAGCAACAATTAGAGACGGAATTTGTCTATAGCTAAACACATCATCATTAATCTCAATTTGCATCGGATGGTGTCTGGAGACGGATTTGCGACAAGAAGGTCCATCGCTAGTTTAAAAGCCAGTGACGGATTGGCAACGGGAAACATCCATTGCTTATTGGTGACGTAATTTGTAATTTTCATTTACAAGATTAGAGACGGACTATTTCGTTTCTAATCCGTCATATTTAAGACGGACATATTCTGTCTCTAAATCTGTATCCACATATTTATTAGAGACGGAATATTTTGTCTCTTAATCCGTCTGTAATTTTAGATTAGGAATTTTTAAATATTTAAATTTATTTATTTGACCTATAATGCATTTACAGTTTTACACCTGTAATATATTCTATTCGACCTGTTCTAGTAATAATATAAATTTTCTCATAATAATTGAAAATAAAGTGTTTATTTACTAACCAACTCCAACTTCAATCAATCGTAGCATTAGTCTAATTAACAAGATATAATTAAAGCAGTAGTTAGTTCAAACACAACCATAAGCCCATGTTTGTAACACCCCTACTTAATCGGCTCCTAATCCTCGTCCAAACATCACACTTAACAATAATCGCAACGGTAATCTAAATATTATCGAACTACAGGTGTTACCGTTTCTCACTCGCCCATGCAATTAAAAACGTATTTACTTAAACATTTACATACAAACATTTCCCCAGTAATAACAAGAGAATAGACTTAACCTTCATTCCAATCCAAAATACAATCATTAGTGAGCATTCTAAGTATTCAAGTCCTATACACGTTTCTACGTTCGTATCATATACAACAGTACATAGCTTAATAACTGTGACTAGCTACCCAGCGCGTCCCTCTCTCTGTTGACACCGGAAGCTGCACCTTGAAAGTTTTTTGTTTGTGGTATGGAATCAGCCCCTGCTGAATATGCTACTACATGACTATCATGCCCCTCAGACCCCTAGTTAATTGGTCGAGAGCATGCAGTTCATTTTTCATACAATACCGGTTTGAATATAAAATTGTAAAGCAGCAATAATATTACAGTAACTTCAATAACAATCATCCCCGGCTTCACTTATCACACCAACAATCAACCAACTAATTACATAACAATGCATATACTAGTACAACGACTCAGCTCAACCAAATGCATAATAATTCATGTACGAGTACAGCGACTCAGCTCAACCCAATACATAATAAATTCATATACGAGTACAACAACTCAACTCAACCAATCCACAAACAAACCACCCAAATCATGTTGTTCACATAACATACAACAGTATATTATAAGCATACTAAACAACGAACGAGATAGTACGAGAGTTATAAATGTTCCGTTTATTCTCGTCTTGGCCTTAAGGCCCCAAATGATTCTCACCAGTAATACGAGCTATCTAGCTATTTGTATATTGTTTAGTCTCATGCCTAGACAATGTCTCGTTTAAACGACACGTCTCTACTATTACCCATATCCTATGGCGGGTCACCCACGCCAGTAGCCACTCCAGTGGTAGAGTATCCAACCGACGAACCCTCTGTAGTCCATTGGAATTTCCCTTGATACTTACGGATACACATACGATATCCTAGTATCGTTAGTTGATCACAATTCATACCAAGAGCCACATCCTCTTAGGACTATTATACCATCGCATTTCCATTTCCATAACACTACAAATTAAGGTCATTAATCCAACCCTAAGTATACCGACTCAAGATCCAGAGTAATATTTTGAATGGGTGCCTTAAATGAGGTCTTATACCTAGTGTATCTAGGTGTTTCATACAATCCGAATGTAAGATACGAGAGCAGCGTTCGACCAATGCTCCGTATATAAGTCTTGGATGATATATATCTTATTATCCTATGCTACAACGTCATTCTTGCGTTCCTTATATTACACATATAAGATAGCATCAGTGCCGCTAGTTCGTTTTATAATATGTTCATATATACGAACAGTATTGTTATCGCATAATGGTAAATAAAGCAGCATTAATATACAGTTCATGCATATTAATTCACACAAGCAGACATTCAATCTTATCACAAATTTTCACACAATGTTTGAACTGAGGAAATCCTCAGAGACAATCAAGCCATATAATAATATACCGTTCACCGGAATATATGCTAGCGTGAAGTTTCACGCTCGCCCGCTAATCCTTAAAGCTTGTCCTCCAACGTGTGTTCTCTGAGTCACTCAACTTTGGAATACGAGACTACGTATTAGCTCTCTGTAGTATCAACTAATTCGGTATCCCGACTAGTCACTAATTCCCCGGGCAATTACCCCGTGATTATCTAGTCACTATTACTCGGGTGTTCGGGTGAGTTCGGATTAGTTATGTCGACACGTTAATTAACATACTAATGACATTATTATAGATATCACAACTTAGGATTTAATCCGAATGACCTATCTCATTAAATCATATGTTTGATTATATATATATATGAACATATAGTTTTTGTTACCATATGCTAATTGTACAATTGACCTTATAATGTATAATTCTCTCTTAAGTCTCATCTTGCTTAAGAGTTGTCAATTTTGACTTGTTTGGTCAATTGAGTTGACTAGGTCAATGGTAGTTGACTTGACTAAAGGTATTCAAATCTATAATTTTATATAATTCATCATTCATTCATTTGAATTATATAATTCTTTCTTTGGACTAACTCTTCATATATTCACTTAGATATTTATGTCTATTGTGTTGTAATATGATTCACTCATATATTAAGCTCTCCTCTTAATATTTTCAATCATATGTATTTAATTTCACCCAATCTTACCTTAGCATACCACTTAGCCCATTCATCAAGTAACCCTCTAAAATTCATTTAGAATAGGCCCAATTTATAAATCAAATTTTCATCCACTTCTAACTTGAATTTGGACCGATTAGTGTCAATATTTTATGTTTATCCCAAGTGAACTCTATTACCAGCCACTATCTCCTTTTTAATCACATCCTTCATTATCTGAGTTGGGCCTAAGTAATTTTTATTTCTGATTTGGCCCAATTAATTATCAATGTCTAGATTGGGCCTAATCCTAAGCCTGCTACTAAATATGGGTCAAAACCCTTGGATAAAAGACTATCATGTTTTGGTCAAGGTCAGCGCAATGAAAGAAATTTAGTTAAGGGTTCAATAGGTCAACTAAGGTTTAGGTCTTCATGTTTGAATTTGGTTCAATTTGGGCCTTAGTTATTTAAGACCCTCCCTAAAAGTCTATTAAGCTAAGCTCTAACCTTTGGATTTGGCCCAATCAAATTTTATCCATCAACCCAATTAGGTTAGCCCACATATCAAATCAAATATAACATAACTTAAATAACAACTAAAACTAAACTTAAATCTGAAACATATTATAATCACATTTAATTAACTTTACACTTATTTATGACTAAAGATTTAATTACAATTATTGCTTAAATACTCTAATAACATTTGGGGTTTATAACTTACCTTATTTATTCGCATTGAACCTAATTCAGAATTAACTTTAAACCACTTCAAATTACATTTTTACCCCACCATTGTCCAGCTTTTCAGATTCCCTTTAATCTCAACCAAAATCCTAAATTTCGATTACCTATCAAATGTAATTCCATTTCGAGATTGTCCCAAAGTTCACATTCTCCACAATTTCAAATGGCCCCTAACCCTTTCTTGATTTTTAGATTCACTCACCAATTTCACCGAACCTAAATTTTGACCAAGATGCCAATTTTGACCAAAATGCCAATTTTCACCAGAATACCAATTTTCACCAGAATACCGATTCTAACCAATATTTTCTAGTTTAGCCTTAATTTTTGATTTTATAATCTGACAACCCTCCTTTCCATTTGAATGTCCATAAATAGGGGTTTCACTATCAGTTTTGCAAGATTTTCCTAACTAATACAACCAATGATTCGAACTTGAATCAGCCAAAGTTTACAGAGTTTTAACCAGCAAAATTGGGCTACTCATGGCGCCGAAAATCAGAAAGGAAGAACAGCAATTTTTTTACAAGTTTCTGTTTGGATCTAGACAAAATTGAAAACAAAACACAAAAATAATTATATAAATTTGACTCTTGTACACCTTCAAGATTTATGAGGAGCGATTGCTCTAGCTTGTCCACTTTCGGTAGATTTCTCAGATTTAGCCGAGAAGGATAGGTCTCAGTTGCTTTCCTCTAGATCCTGCAGTACAAGGCCGTGTTTGGGTCCCAAACTAAACCAAAAGAAGGAGAAGAAGAAGAGGAAAGTTAGGATTTTTTTTTCTTTTGTTCAAATTTTCAAAAATAATGAGAAGAAACATGAATTAAGACATGTATTTACCTTCAAATCTCTTCGGTTTAGACAAACAAAGCACACCCCACGTTTTTCCTCTAGATTTTAGTTCCCTATCCCAATCTGCCACTCAGCCTTGGTGCGATAAGAAGAGAATGGAGGCGCAGATGCATAATGTTCCTTGTTCGACAACAAAAATCACAGGAGAAAGGAGATGTTTGTTTTTTGTTTGGTTGAGAAGAAGAAGGACGAAGAAGGCAGAGATGGATATTAGCAAGGAGAGGCGGTGAGGTGATTGTTCTTGCAAGTTCTAGAGTTACAAAATGTAGAAGAAGGGGGGGGGGGGGAATAGGGAGGCACGGTAAGAGATCCCAGTTAGGGTTGCAAGTATTACCGTGAGTGTTAGAGAATGACTAGAGAATGGGAGTTGGGCCTCTTTTTTTTTATTCGGTACATTACCGAGAGGACCGGGCCGGTCCAATCATGTTGGCCGGGTCGGCCCATCAGGTATATATTTGCTTTTAAAATGTTACACATTTAATGTCATTTTTTACTCGTTTTATACCTGTTTTCCGTGCCGTTCGTGACACGTTGTCCCATTAAATGAGACAGACCTCTATATGAATTCAAATTTATATGCCAAACAATAATTATTATTGTTATTTATAAATTCTATTAATTATTATTTAATTTCTAATTGGCTTGTGTTTTGCCATTTTAGGCAAAACATGACTTATTTTATTCCAATTTCTTAGCCAATTTTTCAATGCTTCTAAAATTACCCAAATGACCTCGTAAGGTAACTAAAACCTCATTTTTACTCCTATAATATTTGTGGCACGTTTTTTTGTTGTAAAAATGATGAATTATATTTTCGTTTATGTTTCTTTTTCTAAACCTTCTCACGGTCGTTTTAGGCTTTATTAATGTTTCCTAACGACTTCTTAGGGTTTATTTAAATATTATATTATCCCTTTTACTTATTTAAGGGTATTTAATTCCTTAATCTCTAATTAATTACTTTTATTTAATTAATTTATTATTAATTAAAGTAATTAATATTTGGGTTATTTCAATCTACCCCCTTTAAAAACGCTTCGTCCCGAAGTCGTTACTCACATTCGGTTTTCCTAAGGAATCAAGTCCACTAGGTCACACAAGAAGCCTTAACACTTGGGATCATGTCCTACTAGGTCCAAACCTAGTTTGCTTATATCATAATCGATACAGCGCTATCTTTCAATCCACATAGCCATGAATCATTGGCATAATTCAATCATATCACACATAGTACTTGACAAGGTACTTAACAATCTCATAATCCTCAGAGGTATTTTGCAAGGGATACCCAAAGGTATCACCTATATATATGCCTAGTATCTCGCGAGGATACCCCCACATCACTACAGCGTGTATGTGTGTACATATATGCAATGATGGTTAATCACGGGGAAGAAGTCTTAAATACCAGGACTATACGGTCCCCAACCCCATGTTAACCAACGTCTTTAGCTATCCACAGACACACTGATCTAATGATGAAGGACTCTACGGTCCACGGCCCCTTGGGTAACTAACCTCTCCAACTACCCACAGACACACCGGTTTAATAACGAAGGACTCTGCGGTCCACGACTCTATGAGTCGTATTACCTAATATCTATGATCACCCGCAGACACACCAGTTTAATAATAAAGGACTCTACAGTCCATGGCTCTTTGGGTGGTGTCCTAAGTCTCAAAGACATCGAATGTCACTTTCTATTCATATCTGTGTCCACTTATAGGGAGTTCGAGCATCATCCAACCCCGACGTGGTCAGCGTCAGTGTTGAACTATCTTTCACCCCAATTTGTGTTCGGTCTCCCTTGATCGGACCAGGATCAAGTTTGACTTCCCATGCCAATTTCATTCAATCAATCAATCAATCAATTATTTACCCATTTCTAATCTTATTTCCTCTTGATATGTGCCACTTGTGTTCAATAGATACACAAGTCAACTAGTGTAATTAATCTAGTCATCGACATATAGGATCGTATATCCTAACCATGAACCAAGTTCTCTCGACTTACAATCATTCATACAACTCCTAGAGGATTTACTTCCACTATGTTACACATCGGTCTCGTACCGATTCACTCATCGCATTTTACAATAATCGGTTTCATACCGAGTCATAAATCACACAATATGGAGTTTTCTACTCCTTCTATCTGAAATCTCACATCGGAGCTACAAGATAGTCCTACTTGAAGTCTCACTTCAGAGCTAACAAGCTAGATGTTTATGTGTCTATGTTCGCAATGTTTGTGTAAATAATCGAAACTAGGGTAAGAACACTCTTATCTGTTCTCCTTTCATATTCATCATAACTAATGCGAACTAATATATATATATATATATATATATATGTTCATACATATAATACATTACATATTACATCAAGTAATATAATATAGTCATAAAACTTGTACTCTACGTACAATAATCATTTGCAGCATATGTACCATGCGCTACGTACTCATATGTACGGTATATGTTAAGCGTGCGAAATCGCTCTACCCCCTTAAAAGGGATTACACCCGCGTAATCTACAAATATATCATCTTGAAGTAATAAGTTCAAGATGTTCCACGCATGTGGAATGTTTGAGCTCCAATGTGCTATTTATCACATTACCCCTTTTTTCTGGGATCGGGCTCTAGCCACACTGGTTATACTACCTATCTTGGTTAGGTATATGTATATTCATATACGGTTTGATCGAGAGATGTAAAAACATCATGTGCTTCCCTAACCCAGTTAGGTATATTAAACCCTAGCAATTTGGGCCCACTCGCTCTGCAAACGGTACGACCCAACTACTTTAGGGTTAGTTTACCCTTTTAAGTAGTAGTTTCATGCCGGTTTCAACTCCACGTGACGGTTTTTTCTACACGGTCTTCCATAATTATGGGAATAGAGGAAAAATTATGTCGATGTGCGGTATCATCATCACACACGCTAATTATTTTGACTAGCTCTTTCATTCAGCTTCTTTGAAATTCTGTACCTGCTCATGGTATGTTCCCAAGAGTTCATGTTACCCTACCGAACTAACCTTGGTGTAAGGGTTATCGAGCTATGCTCTAGCACCTAGTGCTCATAGTAGTTATTTCTAAAATCTCAAGATGAGTCTGATATACGCGTCTAACTAGTGCCTCATAATTCCGAGTTACATCTCTTCGGGATGAGTTCATTCGTTAGGTACCTTCTAGGTCCTCTTTTATTGGTGTGAACTCATATTCCTCATGTGTTGGTCATTACTACACACATATGGTTCATCCCTACACTCAATTAGGGGAATCCATTTATAACATCTTACAGGTCTGGTTTCATTTACCATTTGTAAGGTTCCTAGGAACTGTCTTACACCCTCAGCATTAGCATGGACTTGCCCTTTCTGGGCATTTGAGGCTTTTGCCCCAATGTCCATTATATCCTTTCTCATGTGGCATTCGCACATTTATATGTTTCTGAGTGGGTATATAAAGTAATGGTGGTTGTATCTATTTAAAGTATTTCAACCGGATTAGGCTGTTGTACTGTCTGACTATCGGGTTTAACTTAACTTACTCATTCTGCTTCCCGCCAACATAGTTTGGTCACTTCATTACGCACCATGTACCATTCGATTAGACGGTTATCCGCTATTGCGGCTTGCATGGAGTACTTAATCTCCAGCTTAAGGTATCTGCTAGAATACTAGCTTCGCCTTTCGCCTATTGTATGTATACAATGCGATTATGTTTTTAACTTGACATCCGTCTTCTGTTCAGCCTTAATTGGGTGATAACGTATTAACGCTTTATGGCTTAAGCATGTGGTTATTATTACTCAATGCGACATCATCGGCGTGCCCTAATTGCATTATATAACTCTCTTATGCCCCTTCCTGGGTAGCATCTATGGCATTACATAGGTTTCTCCTGGAGTGGTAACCATTGTGTTGTCATGAGCAAACTCTTATAACCTCATGAGATACCATAAATCACCTTCCAATTGATGGGTTCTCCTTATATTTATCATTAAGTCGGCCTTTGGGTTCTCTTTGTGTTCTAACCTCTCCTCTGTAGAGCTACAACCTTCTTTTGTGTTATTATCAAGATATTCTTGATTTCCTCAACCTTGTTTGTTTGACTGAGATCTTTCTTGTCAATTCACAATTTACCTAGTCAGGATTCCCGTCTCTAACTTAGACACAGAGTTGGTTACCTCCTGGGTTCTTACACTACTCGTTTACATACATGGGTACCGAGCTGATACATTACTACCTACCTAACTAACTTAAAGTAAGTTTTGTCAGGCCCACAAGCTCCTAGGAGTGATGTCGTCCCATGTCTTGTTTAGTGCACTCGTAGTGTCTGTACCCGGTGGTTATCACACTCTTAGTCCCTGTAATTCTATTAGAGTAACTAGGCTGCCAATTCTTAACCATTAGTATTAGAATGGCCCTAGAGGGTACTCTAGGTTCTATGGGTTCTTTGCCCATTATATATGTTCATTTCCTGCTCTACGACATATGTTTGCGACATAGCGCCCTAATATTGGGTTTCACATGCTCGCTATCTGGTATTTATGAGTGGGGATCAGTATTTTTGTTTATTATCTCTCTCCCATTCACTCTTAGGCTATTAACACCGTTTATGATATGAGTTTCTGGTTCTCGAACTCCACCCAATTCATTGGTTACACCCTCTGGTGTAGTCTGGACTCCACGATAAGGGTTGACATGCCGTGTTTTCCCCGTCTTATTGTAGTCTCTTTTTACCGTCTGATATTAATTCGTGCTTGTGATTTATCACCTTCGTTGTAGGTGTTGATGCTTGAATTGCATCTATTAAAAAAAATTGGCGGAGGCGACGCCTTTGCTCCCCTAGATCTGGGTTATAACGGTAGTATTAAGATATCCTCCCGTAGGCCTATGCCTTAAGGTATTTAGGCTCAGTGCCTATTCGGATAGTTAAACAATTGATTGTCACTGTATTTAGATCAATACTTGTTGGTTTTAACGTTTTTTTCTAAGGGTTACAATTGGGTACTTACAAACTAAGTGGGTTCTGCTAATCATCGCTATCGGTTGTGTCGTTCTAACTCAACCCAGTTTCATATTTCATCCTTTCCTTTTGAGGTCACGGTATCTTCCGTCCTCAGGGTAGATCTATTGTTCAATTAATATTCCCTGCCCTCCATATTGGAGTCTAACAGCATAATGGATTCATAACACCCCCGGTGTGTGCTGTTCAGGCATAACATCGGCCCCTTCATTGTATGTTCGTATCTGTCTCTACTTCTATTACCGCTCAAAAATGGTTTACCATAACAACACTCGTCTTTTGCTCCTCATCCACTCAGTTGGATGGGTTATAATTCACATTGTGGCTTGTATAGCGCACTTCTTGTTCTTCCGCAATACTTAATGGTAGTGGTTATGACCATAGTGTCGTGCACTCCTTGAATATGGTTGTGCTGGTCCCGAAGACTCGACACTCCCCACCGGTACTACTTGGCGTTTCTAAGTCCGTACCGGTACTGGGTTAGGCTTGTAAGCACTAATTACATTTATTTTTATTAACTCTATTTCACACTCCGCCAAATGGTGTATTTGTTTTTGGTTTAATGGTCAGACTGACTAGGTCTTTCCCGAGGTTTTATCGACCTCCAACCCAAGGGTTTCATGACCCTGCTTTTAGACAAGCTGTTTCCTTGCTTCTTTGCATTGCAGACTCACATGGAAGTTTAGTATTTATTGGCAAACACGGTGTCATACCACCCGAACTACTCGGTCCTTTGGGGATAGTTTACAGTCGCGGCACTTGCTGTAGCAAGTGCGCAGGACAGGTTGAACTTTAGTACAATAGTTGGTATAGCACTTGTAGTGGTAAGTGCGCCATGCAGACTAGGCCACCGGTACGGTACGTGTTAGCTGCAGTATCATCCTCTTGTCGTGTTTCCACTCCTGTGGACTAGGTCCTCATTTACATCAATACCGTCTCATTCCTGCACCCGTTCCCACAAGTTTAACATGGTAATATGATGTTACTTCACTTCGGAGGGGCAGCATTATAGCAACCCTGGCGAGTTCTTATTTCAAAAGCTCTTTTTGATCTCTCAACATGCACGACGGGCCATCTTGAACCTTCAGTGTTGCGTGGGCTCAGAGTCACTCGTTTTGGGTGAGACTTCGAAAAGGTCATCAGTTCCATTCGTTACATATCTTGTAAGTTAACCTTGACTCGTTGTTCCATATTCTTTCCCCCAGGCGCACTCATTAGTGCTTTCTTGTATCCCAAACAGAGTTGCTTCGCTTATTGCAAGCTGACCCCATTAGTCCTACGGGAATTATCTCCTCAACTTCAGTTTAATTTTCAATTCATAATTGGTATTGTAGACATCACGTCATTACCAGGACCCCCGGTCCTCAACAATTCATCGTATCACAAGTTCTCACCTCTTACAATTATCACAACTCTCATAACAACCACATTGGGTCTCCCTGATTTGGAGGAATTATCCTTCTCCGTGGTGCTTCTCATTTCATTGCCTCACTAGGCAGTACTCAAGGTACGGGTAGCGGCGGGTGGGGTACCATTGCTAATTCCCGGGATGTACTCCCATCAAGTGCAAGCAGTTCCCACCGTCTCTGTGTTACTTGGGGTTACTAGACTTCCACCACCTTCCGTCGCACCTCGTCTTTCATTAGTACTCTTACCTGGACCATTCCCTGATGTTTATCAAGAGGACGGGTTAGACCCTTACTCGGTGTTGTACCACAGTCTCAGTCGTTAAATATTGAAGTGCCTCTATGGCTATTGTGTGCAAGCATCTAGTATTGCACCGACCTCACAAGGTCACGTATCCTCACAACGTTTCCCATATACCTGAAATCTATGCTCACTGTTTAAATCCTACTATCTCTTTTCATCATAGCAAAGTACCCCTCTGATACCACTTTTGTAACACCCCTACTTAATCGGCTCCTAATCGTCGTCCAAACATCGCACTTTGTAGATAATCGCAACAGTAATCTAAACATTTTCGAACTACAGGTGTTACCGTTTCTCACTCGCCCATACGAGTAATAACGTATTTACTTAAACATTTAACATACGAAACAATTTCCCGCAGTAATAACAAGAGATAGACTTAACCTTCTATTTCAATCCAAAATACAATAATTAGTGAGCATTCTAAGTATTCAAGTCCTATACACGTTTCTACGTTCGTATCATAATACAACGATACATAACTTAATAACTGTGACTAGCTACCCAGCGCGTCCCACTCTCTGTCGACACTGGAAGCTGCATATCTGAAAGTGTTTGTTTGTGGTATGGAATAAGCCCTTGCTGAGTATGCTACTACATGACTATCATGCCCCCTTAGATTCCCAGTTAATTGGTCGAGAGCATGCAGTTCATTTTTTCATACAATACCGGTTTAAATATAAAACTATAAAGCAACAATAATATTGCAATAACTTCAAATAACAATCAAGCCCCCGGCTTCACTTATCACACCTACAATCAACCAACTAATTACATAACAATGCATATACGCAAAGTCCTCGTGGCTTGGTTGATAGAGGAGTGGCATCATAGAACCACATGTCCTAGGTTCGAAACCTACCCACTATCATAACTATCAAAAAAACATAAAAATGCATATACGAGTACAACGACTCAGCTCAACCAAATGCATAAAAATTCATATACGAGTACAGTGACTCAACTCAACCAAATACATAAAAATTCATATACGAGTACAACGAGTCAACTCAACCAATCCAAAAACACACAACACAAATCATGTTGTTCACATAACATATAGCAGTATATTATAAGCATACTAAACAACGAACGAGATAGTACGAGAGTTATAAATGTTCGGTTTATTCTAGTCTTTGCCTTAAGGCCCCAAACGATTCTCGCCAGTAATATGAGCTATCTAGCTGTTCGTATATTGTTTAGTCTCATGCCTATGACAACGTCTCGTTTAAACGACACGTCTCTACTATTACCTATATCCTATGGCGGGTCACCCACGGCAGTAGCCACTCCAGTGGTAGAGTATTCGTCTGACGAACTCCCTGTAGTCCGTTGGAATTTCCCTTATACTTACAGATATTGTTAGTTGATCACAATTCACACCAAGAGCCACATCCTCTTGGGACTATTTATACCATCACATTTCCATTTCCATAACACTGCAGATTTAGGTCATTAATCCAACCCTAAGTATATCGACTTGGGATCTAGTGCAATATTTTGAATGTGTGCCTTAAATGAGGTCTTATACCTAGTGTCTCTAGGTGTTTCATACAATCCAGATGTAAGATACAAGAGCGGCGTTCGATAGGCTGATGCTCCGTAGATAAGTCTTGGATAATATATATATATATATATATTTATATATATCTTATTATCATATGCTACAACGTTATTCTTACGTTCCTTATATTACACATATAAGATAACATCAGTGCCTCTAGTTCGTTTTATATATATGTTCATATATACAAACAGTACTGTTACCGCATAACGGTAATAATAAAGCAACATTAATATGCAGTTCATGCATATTCATTCACACAAGCAGACATTCAATCTTATCACATATTTTCACACAATGCCTGAACTGAGGAAATCCTAAGAGACAATCAAGCCACTTAATAACATACCGTTCACCGGAATATATGCTAGCATGAAGTTTCACGCTCGCCCGCTAATACTCGAAGCTTGTCCTCCAACGTGTGTCCTCTAACACACTCAACTCTGGAATACGAGACTACATATTAGCTCTCTGTAGTATCGACTAATTCGGTATCCTAACTAGTCACTAATTCCCCGGGCAATTACCCTGTGATTATCTAGTCACTATTACTCGGGTTTTCGGGTGAGTTCGGGATTAGTTATGTTGACACGTTAATTAACGTACTAATGACATTGTTGTAGATATCACAACTTAGAATTGAATCCTAATGACCTATCTTATTAAATCATATGTTTAATTATATATATATAGAAGTGTGTGTATATGTATATATATACGTATATATATATATATGAACATATAGTTTTTGTTACCATTTGCTAATGTACTATTGACCTTATAATGTCTAATTCTCTCTTAAGTCTTGTCTTACTTAAGAGTTGTCAATTTTGACTTGTTTGGTCAATTGAGTTAACTAGGTCAATGGTAGTTGACTTGACTAAAGGTATTCAAGTCTACAAATTTATATAATTCATCAGTTATTCATTTGAGTTTTATAATTCTTTCTTTGGACTAACTCTCCATATATTCACTTAGATTTTTATGTCTACTGTGTTGTAATATGATTCACTCATATATTAAGCTCTCCTCTAAATATTTCCAATCATATGTATTTAATTTAACCCAAACTTACCTTAGCATACCACTAAGCCAATTCATCAAGTAACCCTCTAAAATTCATTTAGAATTAGCCCAATTTAAAATTCAAATTTCCATCCACTTCAAACTTGAATTTGGACCGATTAATGTCTATATTTTATGTTTAACCCAAGTGAAATCTATTACCATCGACCATCTATTTTTTAATTACATCCGTCATTATCTGAGTTGGGCCTAAGTAATTTTCATTTCTGATTTGGCCCAATTAATTATCAATGTCTAGATTAAGCCTAATCCTAATCCCACTACTAAATATGGGTCAAAACCCTTGGTCAAAAGACTATCATGTTTTGGTCAAGGGCAGCACAATGAAAGAAATTTAGTTAAGGGTTCAATAGGTCAACTAAGGTATGGGTCTTCATGTTTGAATTGTGTTCAATTTGGGCCTTAGTTATTTAAGACCCTCCCTAAAAGTCCATTGGGCTAGGCTCTAACCTTTGGATTTGGCCCAATCAAATTTTATCCATCAACCCAATTAGGTTAGCCTACATAATAAGTCAAATATAACATAAAATAAATAACCATTAAGACTAAACTTAAATCTGAAACATATTATTAATCACATTTAATTAACTTTACACTCATTTATGACTAAAGATTTAATTACAATTTTTGCTTAAATACTCTAATAACATTTGGGTTTTATAACTTACCTTATTTATTCCCACTTAACTTAATTTAGAATTAACTTTAAACCTCTCCAAATTACAGCTTTACCCCACCATTCTTCAGCTTTTCAGATTCCCTTTATTCTCAACCAAAATCCTAAATTTTGATTACCTATCAAATGTAATTCCATTTCAAGATTGTCCCAAAGTTCACATGTTCCACAATTTCAAATTGCCCCTAACCCTTTCTTGATTTTCATATTCTCTCACCAATTTCACCAAACCCAAATTCTGACCAAGATGCCAATTTTGACCAAAATGCCAATTTTCACTAGAATACCAACTTTCACCAGAATACCGATTCTGACCAAATTTTTTTCCAGTGTAGCCCTAATTTTCGATTTTACAATCTTACAACCTTCCTTTCAATTTGAATGTCCATAAATAGGGGTTTCACTATTAGTTTAGCAAGATTTTCCAAACTAATACAGCCAATGATTTGAACTTGAATCAGCCAAAAGTTTACAGAGTTTTTACCAGCAAAATCAGGCTACTCATGGCGCCGAAAATGAGAAAGGAAGAACAACAATTTTTTTTACAAGTTTCAGTTTGGATCAAGACAAAACCTAAAATAAACAAAAAAATAATTATATAAATTTAACTCTTGTACACCTTGAAGATTTCTGAGGAGCTATTGCTCTAGCTTGGCCACTTTCGGTAGATTTCTCAGATTCAACCGAGAAGGATAGGTCTCGGCTGGGTTCCTCCAGATCCTACAGTACAAGGCCGTCTTTGGGTCCCAAACTCAACTGAAAGAAGAAGAAGAAGAAAAAGAAGAGGAAAGTTAGGGTTTTTTCTTTTTTTCAAATTTTCAAAAATAATGAGAAGAAACTTGAACTGAGACATGTATTTACCTTCAAATCTCTTCGGCTTAGACAAACAAAGCACACCTCATGTTTTTCCTCTAGATTTCAGTTCCCTATCCCAATCTGCCACTCGGTCTTGGTGCGACAAGAAGAGAATGGAGGCGCAGATGCATAATGTTCCTTGTTCGACAACAAAAATCACAGGAGAAAGGAGATGTTTGTTTTTTTGTTTGGGTGAGAAGAAGAAGGACGAAGAAGGCAGAGATGGAGATTAGCAAGGAGAGGCGGTGATTGTTCTTACAAGTTCTAGGGTTGCAAAACGTAGAAGAAGGGGGGAATAGGGAGGCACGGTGAGAGATCGCGAGTTAGGGTTGTAGAGAATGAGAGTTGGCCTCTTTTTTTTTATTTGGTACTTTACCGAGAGTGAAGAGAGGACTGGGCCGTTTGCGACTGAAATACCCCTAACCTTTAAATAATTAAATAATGGTTAATAAATATTGTCTGGGGGATTATTAAACCCTGGGAAAAGTATATAAACAGTTAGGCGTTAGAAACGCGCCTAAACTCCTTAAGGTCATAAATGTGCGTTAAAGCCCGACCCTAAACTAAACAAGTTATATAAGCTATAAACCTCATATGAAGGTAACCAAGGATCGTTGTGTGACTTTTAAAACACAAGTTCTCAGTTAGTACTGAGTAAAAATACAATGTGCCCGGAGTTCCCTTAAAGGCCCTTAAGTCCCGAAAGTCCCGGAAATACCTTATAAAATAAAATAAAGCATTACACTTCATTCAAAATGCACAACAACACTTTACTAAACATATATGATGAAGTACTCAGGATAAATTCTCAGTTAAATACAAAGTGCTCGGAAGTTCCCGATGGGGGCCCCATAAAGGCCTGGGGATGCCCCGGAGGAGTACCGAGGAGGCACGAACTCCTATATAATTAATTCTTAGAGTTCCTAACATCAATATTCAACAATATAAATAGAATACTCGAGCTACTCTCTCAAAAATAAACAAAGTACTCGGACGAATTTCTTAACGCTCCTTTTTGCCCCGGGAGTGTCCCGGTAGCCCGAAAATTGAGTTATGAGTTTATATAACCCCATATAACTCAATGTAACACCTTAACATATTAATATTGACTATAAACAATGTCAATAAACACTTGGAACTCATAGCGACTAATTATGTTTCAGAAAATCCTTAAAGCACAAAAATGCACCTTCGGGTGTCACAAAAATGTGTTCTACGCAATTGCCTTGAAGTTTTTGAGGAGCCACGATTTGAGAATCTTAAAAGGGGATAAATTGACCATCTAAATCAATTAATTCCAGTACTAAATTCATAGTACAAATGGGGGCGATTTTTGGGACAAAAAGGTACCTAAAATCAGCATTTTTACCTTAAAACTTTCATCTTTTTCCATAATATAAATGTACCAAATAAATGCTGGAACCTATTACATGTTATAATATGGTATTAATACAATATAGTGTGACAAGAATAAATTAAAAATCAGTCCCATATGACCTCTAACTTGGGCGCCATTTTAGGTGATTTAGGACTAGTTTTAGTTTAAAAATCTTGTCTTATGGATAATGACTCACCTTGCACATGCCATGTTGTAATGTGTCAAATTATTCAGTCAAAAGGAGACCTCCATCACCGATTTCCTGCAACAAAACAACAAGAAGATTAGTCTTTGTAAAGTAAAGAGATTAAAAATACAACTAGATCTACTTTAGCATTAATCTAATACCAACAACAAAGCAGCCATGTGCTATTCCATGGTGCTGCCGATTTCATGCTTGGACAAGGGGGAATTAATGCTGTCTACTTAATTAAATAATTAGCCACCTACCTATGTATATATCTATGCATAATACAACAAAAAAAACAAGGTCCTAGTAGCAGCGCATGGTGCCGATTTGGGCAAGAAAACAAGGCCTTGATTGCCTTATAAAAGTCAAAGTAGGTTATCTACAACCTTGGCATGTTATTATATCATCAATTGACAAGGAATCAAGGGCCTACAGCAGCTCCATTGCCGCCAACCTACAAGGGAAGAAGACAAGTTAGTATAGATAATGTGACATAGAAAATTCAAAGGAGACATACACCTAACTTAACTCTTGTCTTCTAGTTTCAATTACCAATCAAGTCTCCATTACCCCTTGTCAATCAGCCGAATTTGTGCTTAATTATGGGCATATTCTTGAGCCAAACAAACAACTAATAAACAAAGAAAATACTAAACAAATGGACAATTATGGTGTCAAATAATTTTGTCCTTGCCAAGTCTTATTTCTTACGTGAGTTTAGCTCATTCTTTCCTTTGCCATTCTCCATGGCCGATTGGTAAGCTCTTCATTGCTCTCTCTTTTCTTCTTCATTTGCTAAGCTAATTCCTTAGAGCTTCAAAGCTCCATTAATGGTGTATTAAGTCCTAACACCATTTCTATGTAATTTCCTAGTTAAATCTCCTAAGTCTTGAAGCAAGAAATCATCCTAGCAACTCTTACAATTTTTGCCAAGCATAAGTGTTCCAAGGAGGTTCCTAAATTCAACAACAACACAAGGAACAACAAGATCAAGTTAAGGTATATTTTTATGTTGAAAAATCCTAGCAAATTCCTTAAGGTTTTTCTGAAAATTCTAGGCTTCTAAATCTATATTCTCTTCATTATTTCATGAAGGAAACTTGGATCTACAATCATCCCAAGGTGTACCAAAAATACCTTGTTAAATTCCTAAGGTAAACTCTTGTAAAACTACTCCAAATCTTATTTATAAATCCTTGTTAGAAGTCTAACAAATGGATCTCCTAAATATATTCAAGGAGGCCAAATTCTCTTCATCAAAATAGCATTTGAAGAGCTTGGAATTCAAGGAGAAATCAAGTACAAGAATTGTCTTGATTTAAAGAGTAAGTTTCTATAAATAAGGATTATTAAATTTAAGTTTGATTTAAGCTTCAAACTTTGGTATAAAAATTATGTATAAGCCTTATTAATATTAAGGCCGAAAATATTGGGTTAAAATATCAAGGAAAATAATTTATAACATATAAGGTAAGATTATTACCTTAAGGTATAATTATGTGTCATAAAAATTAATTATGATACATATATAGTTAAACCAAATTATCTAAGGACTAAATGTTCTATTTTAAGTTTATAATCATTCTAAGTCATTAGCATAATTTTTAGAAGTGTTATATGGCATATATACATTTATATGTATTTATTATAAAGTTTAAAGCAAGTTTTAAAACTATATGGTAAAAATATAGTAAGGCTGAGAATGAAATGTTTTATTTGGTGATTTTCGAAATATATAAGTATATTAACTTATATTATAAATTTTGGGAATATTAAAAATAGCTACAAGTATTTAAATGGCTAGTTTATAAAGATATGAGGCTAAATGTAAATTTTGAAAAGTTTGGTGTATTATATATGATTGCTGAGAACATAAGGGTTAATTTGGCATGATTATGGTATAATATAAGGTAGGAATTAATATTATGAATTTTGGTGAATTATAAATAAGTGGTTAAGTGTTAATGCAACACCCCTATAATAATAAAACAACAGCGGAAAATAAACTAAAGGTGCTACAGACCATCGGGCTCCAAACACCCGGTACCAACCTCACCAATTACAACCATTACAATTAACTAAGTTACGGTCTGAACTTCGAGAAAACTTAACATTAACATAACAATAATAAAGTACATTCACTCTCCATAAGCCTAATACCATCCCAATCACTCATGCTCTTCGTGGCCACCTGTAAATCAATTTATACCTGCAAGATGAAACCAAGCAGCCCACCCCGAAAGGGGCGGGTCAGTTCCCTGGAATGGAACTGGTACAATTCTCCAAAAACAAACTTATAAAACATAACTCTTCAAAATAAACAGTAACATGAAAACAAACTCTTAAAAGTAAAACAGAGATAAAGCACTTCAAAACAATCAGGTTAAAGAGAAAAGAAAACAAGACAAAGATAGAGATAAAGAACTTCCAAAACAAGTCATCCACTTAAGTAGTCACACATAGTAGTAAGCATCCATGTTGATGTTAGAACCAATTCCCGTTCGGAGTATAAAAACTCGGATAGTCACGAAGGACTAGGAATAATAAGATAGATCCAAGAACAATAACTCAGAGTGGAATAATGCAATTGGGAGAGATGGCCCCCACCGCCAGGTATCAATGTCCATATGGACGAGGGATATACAGCCCCCTGCTGTCAGATTTAAATGTCCTGGTGGACGAGGGATATACAGCCCCCTGCTGTCAAATATAAATGCCCCTATGGGCGAGGGATATACAGCCCCCTGCTGTTACCATTGAAGACGCGCGCACGTCGAAACCTCAAGAACCAGCTCATGGATGAAACAATATCCAGAGTCAAAAGAAAGATTTCCAAGATTGACCTTTTCCAAATTCCCACTAGATCACCAACTACCCAGAGCAATACCAAAACACTCAGTCCTACAAAGTGCAGAAGCGTAAACCCTAAGCAGTCAATGTCTAACGGGGCACCAAATAGAGGAACCAATACCCAGTGAGTTTCACATCCAAGGCTCAGTTAGTCATACAGGCTGAGTTAGTCACACAACCATTTCCTTTTTAGAAATTCCTCTTAAAGTCAGTTAGCGTTTCCCAAAACATTCCACAAGTCAATCAGCAAAAATATCAGAGTACGAAAATCGTACAAAACATTCCATAAGGTCCAAAACACAACAAGCTGAGTACGAGAAATCGTACCTGGGTAACGTTGTAGCAGTTCTAATCAACTTGCGCAAACAATCAACAGTACTCTGAAGAATATTAAGGTAATCTTCATCAATCACTTGTAGCCTATGTTACGCTTAAATAACTCCTTACTCTTATTTCAAAGTCTCAATTATCTTTTAGGCCCTCACTTAAATGTTATATATAATCTTTGTGTTATCTGAGAACGTTGTATAGCCCAAGGTGGTAAGATCAAGGAATGTATTCATTAACATTTGCTAATTGTCCACTCCTATCCACTTTATTCATACTTAACCACAATCCTCACATTCAAGACTTTTGAGACCTCTATATCATAAATGTGTTTGTTATATAATTAAATCTAAGAATTTCGATAATAATCTTAAGCTCAATACCTTTATTCTTAATTTAGAATAAACATTGTATTATGACCTATGATGGACTCATCTCAGAATACTATACTATTATTTCACGATGTAATGATTATGTATTTATCAATATCTACTAGATAATCCATTGTGATTAAGTTTTCCTCTTAACTTAATTAAGATCTACATCTTGTATATTGGAACCATAGTGTTGTAGACGCATTAGATCATAACCTAATTGAGTTACTAACTCATTTATCTTATCTTTAGTCTAGAAAGACTTTTTATTACATCCAGCTAATAATCTTGACATAAGATGTTAAATTACTTTTCATCTTGAAACAACTATATTATAGTTAACTTAGACTTATCGAACTCTTACATTTAGTATTCACAAGGTACATTATTTGCTTAATTATAACCTATATAATAAGGTGTTTAAATAAACCTTTTATGTATCCTTACTTACCTTTAATCTCCTAAATATTTTATTTTTACACCCATTCACTCTATAGACTATGTATAATCCTTTTGTACTAAACTTCAATAAACTTAAGCCTTAAATATGTTTTAAATTGTTTTACAAAGCCTAAGGTTTCAAAGGAATAACTTAATAAATTAATTCCCTTTATTGTATTTAGGATGGACAATGTATCTACATAGAGTAGAATTATCAAAGAATTAAATTCTGGTTCGCAAGTGAAATTGTTAATTATTTAATAAGATAAACCATTATGAAAATTCTCATATTTTATATTCAAAACAACATATCATTATTTCCCATTACCGTAAAGTATATCAATATAATATCGTATGTAACTTAGTTTTATCTAATAAAAAGGTTCAAAGGTTTTAAGTATCAATTCCCATTTATAAACCTTCCTATAAATTCTCACTACTAAATACCCCACTTAATTGTATACTCACATCCTGAATACTAGTAATAAATGTATTTTATATGGCTTATCTAATTCTAAGAAACTTAAGGATAATTATTTAGATAAATTTCCAAATCATCGTTTAATATATATATCATAATCCTTTTAATGATTCTATCTTAAAACATTAAGTTATATTTCACTACCATAAATGTGAAGAAATGATTAAATATAGACTTACTAATCCACCTCACATTTAGATGTAAAAGTATTTTACTTATTTTACTATGGTTTATATATTAAGAACATCTAGATGTAAACGTATTACATTTGCTTATTATTAATTATAGAATAATCTATTTGTACAACATTTTATGAAATCACAATTTTCCTAAGTTTTAACTTATTAATTACTTAATCCCAATTTAAGATTTACATCCTGGTTATTGACAAATCAATATTACACATGTATTTTATTATGGTTTATATAAATCTTAGAAATTTAGAGGTAACTCTTTAAGCCTAATACATTACTATAATTTAATACCACCTCATATAATATTCTTCTCTTTGTATTATGTAGAGGTTTAGTTTAACTTATTAATTCCTTCGTATTATATTTCCTATAAGGTATTTAATTTTATTATGTTTACTGTGTATATATTTATATATACTAGGATTTATACAAAACATTATTTATGTAGTTTTTTGTATTTAATTATTTAATTAACTTTTACACACACCTACATCCAAAATATGGTTAATAAAATAAAGTATTTCCCTTAGTTTCAGTTAAGTATATTAACTACCATATTATATAATTAATATAAATGTAGATTAATTTAGCTCCTTGATTTAACCTAAGTCACTATTTTATTTCTTTTACATATATGTGTAATATATATATATATATAGATATATATATTCCTTGGTTTATATAAGTTTCCACTTAAATATGTTATTACATATGTAAATAATTTCACTTCTATTAGAAACTAATACCTAAACATTTATAAACTTACTGTTATAAAATGTTAATTTAGTTTCCTTTATTTTCCCCAGCTTAGAAGTTTAATCAACAAACCATACTTTAATTTTGGTTACATTAAAAACCTTATATTATAGGTTATTCTTATGAAAAACTCATAAACACAATTTTTAAAACCTTTTACCATTGCCCAAAAATTCCCAAATTTAATATACAGTAACTATAACATTTTAGACATATTATAAAATTTTTATTTCATAAAAATATCTTTTTAATTTAGCCAAATAATCCAAAAACCCGTAACTTGCAAAACTCATAACTTATGTTTAAAAACTCCAAAACCATAATAATTTACATCAAAATAAACTAGATTAAATAAGGAATCTATGGTTAAAATTTCAAGTCAAAATACATTCGGGAAGGTATTTAAATTAACTCAACAAGTTAGGCTTATTTACTGAAATCATAATAAAAACTTAATCTTTTAATTTGAAACGATCTAATCTCAGCCGTCCGTTTCTTATAACTACAATCGGACGGCTGCTGAAAGCCCAGTTCTTCATCCGCCCCCAAATCGACTCGAGTACTTGTACACCCCATCCAAAGCCTATTGTGGTTATCGCAATCTTAACACTTAATCGAATACGTCGCAGCGGAAATAAACAACACCTGGACCTTGCCACGGTCTGATCGTTAGAATATACCGGATTAACATTTACAATACTTAACCAAATACTTATCCAACTCAAAACATCAACCCACAATCCCACAACCAACCGAGTACTAGTATCTCAAACGTAATCTAAACTTACAACAGTTTAATATAAACAGTCGGGTGCACAGGCGCAACCCGAATTCAAAATAAATGTCCCCACCTAAATCTAACCGCTCCTACTCTCGTAGTGCGTCCTCATGGGCCTCTTACCTGCAAGTGTAAAAATAGCCCCCGAGGGGGTCAGCACGAATGCTGGTACACCCTCTCATGGCCCCCAAGCTAACGGGGCTACGACGACTAATTGTCGATAGCATGGAAATTGATTACATACACATAATATGTAGTGCAATAACAATAACCACAGATGAACATATAGTCCACAAGCAATGAACGACCCAAGCGTTCCTTATCAAGTGGGTTAGTAACCCCCTCCTTAGTCCTCATTTCCTTAATCTCAGTTCCTTATCTTACCTTAATCTTAATCTCAGTCTCAATCTTAGTCTTATACTTGCCAACCTCTCCACTATTAGATTGGTTAGCCCTTAATTGGTTGCTTATCTTTGTAGGGCTTGGTTAACCCTAGCCGGTAGCAGTGCACTATCCGACGATAAGCTACCTTCCTTAATTTATTGGGGATGTAGGCTTGATCCCCCCACGCCTTCCTTAATGTGCCTCCCACCTCAAACAGTAGCCCGGGTGGTCGGGTCGATTTGTTGACCCTAGGCGACGAGTCTAATGACCAGTCTTATTTGGAAGTCGGATCTGATTCAGATACCGACCTCCCCCAATACCATGTGCCGGTACCATTCCGGATTCCTCACTCCCACCCCAAGTTATGGTTAGTGAAAGCTTTAATTACCAAGTGTTAGTTAAACCTTGACGGGTAAAACCAACAATCACCGATACTTAGTTCTCAACCTTAACTCAGTAAGTACTAAACTTGGTTAGTAGCAATCTCAAGTCTCGCGGGTTAGTGTAAATATAACACAAACACAACGAGGACAATTTAACCGGTTGCATGCTTTATCTTGTTTTAGTCATAGCAAATAAACAGATAGCACACAAGCCGAGGGACACCTCGTTAGCAAGCAGGTCACGAAAAGGATTGTACCGTTCACCGTCGACGATCGTTTGGTTTATCTCCTTCCAAGTCCCAATTCACAAAGCCTAGAACATTGATTCAGTTTTAGGTTATTATCAGTCCAACCCAATAGAATTACTTAACTTTCCTAGACATCAACTTTTACCCATTGCTTTTCACTAAGCCTTATGGTTTTTAACTTGACTCTTAAGTACATCATCTCCTCATTATTTATTACACTTACTCTCCCACTTAATGACCATCACACCCACCAAACAAGTCCTTAACAATCTCATAACATCCATACTTAATTATCCCCATCATTTCCTAACCTTAAACAAGGTTTTTGGTCCATACAGTGGCCTGTCCGAACTTGTGTCCGGACTTCCAAGTTCGGACACAAGCCGTGACTTTAGACAGAAATCAGACACATGTCCGAACTTGTGTCCGGACTTCGGAAGTTCGGACATGAGTCGAGGAAAATCCTAACCAGAAATCCATACGTCCGAACATGTGTCCGGACTTCCCAAGTTCGGACACAGTTCGAGGATAATCCCTAAGAAATAACAGGTGCGTCCGAACTTCCAAATTCGGACGGTAGTTCGGACACTACCTAAAATCCAGAAAACTGTAAGCGTAACAGGGCATGTCCGAGCTTCCAAGTTCGGACGGAAGTTCGGACGTGCCATTATACTCAATTTCTAAGCCTTTAAACACTTAACCAAATTCCTCCAAAGCCTCCAACCCTTATAGTATCTTCTCCTAAAGCCTCTTAATGCTTCCTAACAACATTTGGTACCCTTATATCCACATACAACATTCATGAAACTCATTTTCTAATTCCTTAAGCCTTTACTTATTTCTTTGTGAATTTCCTTAACACTTACAACATTTTGTACTAGGTTTCTAAATGGTGTTTCTCACCTATGATAACTACTATCCCAAAATGTTTTCTCCTTATCTTAACATCATCTCCCAAGCATCTTTCTCCTTCTAAAACTCTTTTATGCATTTACTTAAAGTTCCTTCACAACCTAAACTTCCTTCCTAGTTGTTTACCAACTTTTACCTAAGTTCTAAATACTCAAATACATTCTCTTGATTCATAAATCCTCCATGGTGATACCTAAGTCATTATAAGTCATTAAAACACCTTTTTCACCAAGACAATCTAGAACATCCTAGTACCTCCTTAGTCATTAAATCCCTTAGAATCTTAAACACTTAAACTCTCCTTTAAATTTTGCCATAGGTTCTCTAGTATATAGTACCCCTAACACATGGTTTTTCTCCATCAAACAACCAATACACCAAATTCTCACAACACTTAACACCCAATTTACAAAACCACCATCATCATATAATGCTTAAACTTAAAATGCTTGGCACTTAGGCCCTTAAATGACAATAATCTTAACCACTGAATTTCCACATATATATGCCTTCAACCTGCGAATACACTCAACAAGGCTCCCATTGAAATAAAATGCTTCTTGTACTTCACCTTTATATTCTTAAACTATCTCTTTTCTCATTTGCTCCTTAGTCACAAGTTCACAAGAATAGTCATTGTTTCTCCTAGGTTTTATAGCACCTTCCCAATATAAACTCTACACTAAACTCATCATATACCCACATCTCATTCCCTTAAACAACAAGACACCTTAAGGTAAGTAATTTACCTTGTTTTCTCACAAGCTTAAAAGCTTTTCTCCTTAGGTTTTCTTTGTTCAATCTCGGTCACCAATGTGATTCTCCTTGCCAATGTTCTAACCAATATCCAATGACTCCAATGAGTACTAGATAACACATTAACCCTAAGGAACAAACCCTAGGTTTAAAAATATGTTTTAAGGTATTAATGTGATTGTTTTACCTTGGTTTCTCAAGACAACTTGGATGTGAAGCAAGAAGGACCTCCTCTCTCCTTTGAAGAGTAGAAACAAGCTAGAACAAGGCATAAACATGGAGTCCCATGAGTATATATTTTCGGTCAAGTGAAGAAAATGGTGGAAACCTAGATTTTCTTACACTTTCTTTACCTTAAGAGAATGGAGATGCCAATGGAGTCTCCAAACTTGAATTTCCTCCTCTAATGGTGGTTTGACTTGGCACCAAAATGAAGCTCTTGAAGTTTTGAAAAGATAGAAAGGAGGAGCTTGAGCTAACTAAGAGAATATGTATTTTGTTTTGGATTTGGAGCTTAAATGAGCAAGTGGTGTGCAAGAGAAGGTGGAGCTTTCATGGAGGTGAGCTCTACGTGAATGGAGAAGAGAAAGAGAGCAAGAAATCGTGGGCAACAAGGGAAAATGAAGAAGTGAGGAGAGAGGTAAGCAAATGTGATATTTATCTTAAAAGGTGAATAGTGTTTTATGCTTTATAACTTACTTATTTGCTTTCTCTTTACTTAGTTAGATAAGTGTGGTGAGTCACACTTAAAGAAACCGGCCCCCTTTAGTGAATGAGGGTAGTTTAGTCTTTGTTGACCAAATGTCTCACTTATATAGACTTATGTTATAAACTAGCTTAATAAATTCACTATTCATCAAAAACAAGGCACATTGTTGTGAAATTTTTGATTTCCCATTGATATAGACCTCCAAATGTGATACTATATAGTACACATATTAATTAAAGAGTAATGATGGACATTTAGCCATTCAAAACTCATTTACAAGACAATTTTTCAAAAACGTGCTTTAAGACTCCTTAAAGCACATTTTGTGTTTTAACTTGTTTTCAAGCTTGGTTTTCTTTGGTAATTGATTAAAATGACCATTAGGATATTACTAAGGTCTTAGAACAATATTTGGGTACTCTCCCATGTCTCTCCAAGCTTAGAGCACGTTTTTGCTTAAACTGCTCTTTTTGGTGTTTCCTTATATTTTCTTTGATTAGAAATGTTTCTAAGGCATTATTTAGCCTTCTTATATCTTAGTTTATCATTTAAACACCATATCTAAGTTTGGGGTATTTCAATCTACCCCCCTTAAAAGAACTTTGTCCTCAAAGTTCACACATGTGTTTAACCATTCACGGTACACAGTTCTCTTAATCTTAATACCACATCTTATATTCACATTCATACATCTCAAGACTCAAAGGTCAATCTCAAATACAATACATAAGTATCATACATAACTCAAACTTACACCGAAGTGTAGCAACTTACACAAATCCACATCTTAAACAACCAAACAAACGACAAACATGATCGTTTCCTAACTCAAAAGCGAGGAAGCTCTACCCCCCTTAAAAGGGGTACGCCCCGTACCCTATACAGACGATCTAGTCAGTAAATAAAGAAGGGTACTTCGCCCTCATCTTATCCTCTAATTCCCACGTGGCCTCTTCGACATCCTGGTTAGACCAGAGAACCTTCACCAGTCGCACTGACTTGTGGCGAGTGTCCCTAGTCTTTCTGTCCAAGATTCTCTGAGGAGTCTCCACGGATCTCATATTTGGTTCTAAAGTCAACCTCTCAGGTTCTAACACATGGGAGGGGTGGTGCATGTATTTCTTCAGCTGTGAAACATGAAAGACATCATGCACTTTACCCAGCTCAGCAGGTAAATTCAACCTGTAAGCAACCGGGCCCACCCGCTCCGTAATCTCATAAGGACCAACAAATTTCGGGCTTAACTTGCCCTTCTGCCCAAACCTGAATACACCCTTCATCGGTGATACTCGCAGAAATACCCGGTCGCCCACTGCGAACTCCAGGTCTCGTCGTCGAACATCAGCATACGACTTCTGCCTATCTTGAGCAGCTTTCATGTTCTCCCTGATTTGCTGAACTTCAGCCTTAACTTGTTCTAAGTACTCTGGTCCTATAATGACCGTCTCACTCGACTCATCCCAGCAGAGCGGTGTACGACATGGTCTACCGTACAACGCTTGAAAAGGTGCCATCTTGATCGAAGCGTGATAGCTGTTGTTGTATGAAAACTCGATCAGATGCAATCTGTCAATCCAACTGCCCTGGAAGTCTAAGGCACATGCTCTCAGCATGTCCTCGAGTGTCTGAATAGTACGCTCAGTCTGACCATCTGTCTGAGGATGGAACGCGGTACTCAGTTTGAGTTCTGTACCCAACGCTTCTCTGGTAGCTCTCCAGTACCTCGAAAGGAATCTGGTATCTCTATCTGACACTATGGTCTTTGGTATGCCGTGATGTCTCATGATTTCTTTCTCAAATAACTCAGCTAATTTGGTCACCTTCCAAGTATCCTTCATCGGTATGAATCGGGCTACTTTGGTAAGGCGATCCACCACCACCCATATCATGTTGAGACCTCCCCTAGCAGGTGGAAGCCCAACTACGAAGTCCATGGAGATATCATGGAACTTCCACTCCGGAACTGGCATCGACTGTACCATTCCGCCCGGTCGTCTGTGCTCGAATTTCACCTTCTGGCATGTGAGACACCTCAAGACGAACTCGGTAACATCTGTCTTCATCCCCGACCACCAGAAGTATCTCTTCATGTCTTTATACATTTTAGAGGCTCCCGGATGGATGGAAACTGAAGAACAGTGTGATTCTCTAAGTATACGGTCTTTCAGATCCGTGTTACCTCGTGGTATGCATAATCGGCCCTTAAGTCTGATCAGATCATCATCATGAAGTCTGAAGTCGTATTTCTGACTCTCAAAGGTACCATCTGTCAGCTTCTGTCTGACCTCTCTCATATACTCATCAGTCCTCTGAGCCTCTCGCACCTCATCAACCAAGCTGGAGAAAGAAACTAGCGAATGGAGTGAGTGTGCTCGACGGCTCAGGGCATCTGCTACAACATTGGCCTTCCCTTCTTTGTATTGGAGGTCAATGTCATAGTCTTTCAGAAATTCTAACCATCTCCTCTGTCGAAGATTTAACTCCTTCTGAGTGAATATGTATTTCAAACTTTGTGATCGGTGTAGATCGTACACTAACCCCATAGTAGTGGCGCCATATCTTCAAAGCGAAGACTACAGCTCCCAGCTCTAAATCATGTGTGGGGTAGTTCTCCTCATGTTTCTTCAACTGGCGTGAGGCATATGCCACCACCTTGCCATGTTGCATGAGCACGCAACCCAGCCCTCTGCCGGATGCATCACAATAAACCTCAAAGCCCTCTGTACCGTCTGGAATGGTCAGTACCGGTGCAGTGGTCAGTGAGTCCTTCAAGCGCTGAAATGATCTCTCACAGTCACTGTCCATAGAAATGGTGCATCTTTCTTCATCAGACTGGTCATCGGCTTCGCGACCTTGCTGAAATCTCTAACAAACCTCCTGTAGTAACCTGCCAGACCGAGAAAGCTCCGATGTCGGTAACAGTCTTCGGCCTTGGCCAGGTACGTACGGCATCAATCTTTGCTGGATCCACTGCGATCCCAGCATCTGAGATGACATGACCTAGGAAAGAGACCTGGTCAAGCCAAAACTCACACTTGGAGAACTTAGCATATAGCTGGTTCTCCCTTAATATTTCCAACACCCTCCTCAAATGTTCCTCATGCTCAACCTTAGACTTTGAATATATCAAATATCATCAATAAAAACCACCACCGACTTGTCCAGCTGCTCCCGGAACAAGCGGTTCATCAGATCCATAAACTTCGCTGGCGCGTTCGACAAACCGAACGGCATCACTGTAAACTCGTAGTGGCCGTATCGTGTCCGGAATGCCGTCTTCTCAATGTCTCCCTCCTTAATGGCTATCTGATGATACCCCGATCTGAGATCAATCTTGGAAAACACAGATGCTCCCTTCAACTGATCGAACAGATCGTCAATGCGGGGTAGTGGGTACTTATTCTTCACTGTCACTGCATTCAGCTCTCTGTAGTCGATGCAGAGGCGGAGACTACCATCCTTCTTCTTCACGAAGAGGACTGGCGCTCCCCATGGTGACACACTTGGTCTTAATCCTTATCCAACAAATCTTTCAGTTGTTCTTTTAACTCAGTCATTTCTGCCGGAGCCATACGATATGGTGCTTTGGCTATCGGTCCGGTACCAGGTAGCAGCTCAATGGTGAACTCTACCTCCCGAGTGGGTGGCATGCCGGGCAGTTCCCGTGGAAATAAGTCGGGGAACTCCGACACTACCGGTAAGTCGGGGTCGAACTCAGGGTCTCTCTCTATGTCCTGTACATAGCAGAGGTATACTTCTTCCTTTCTCCTTAATTCTTGTACATTGCCATGGCGGTGATGATCTTAGTCGAAGGCTCCCTGGGCCTCTGGCGGTATGATATTGTTACCCCAGACGGACTCCTGAGCAGCAATCTATGCTCGGCGCAGAGGATACGTCCCTTGTGCCGCTCCAACCAGTTCATCCCGAAGATAACATCAAATCCTAGCTTACTGAACTCAATGAAACTGACTGGGAAGTCTTCCCCCTTAATTCTGATGGTGGCTCCTCGGTAGTACGAGTGCAACGAACCTTCTCCTTAGACGGGAGCGTAACCGTGAAGTCGGGTAGCTCATCAGCGTCTAGCCCCAACCTGCTCGCAAATGATGCAGAGACAAAGGTATGCGAGGCCCCTGAGTCGAAGAGAACTGATGCCTCAATCCATTGATCGGAAAGGTGCCGGTGAGGATAGTACCGCTGCGTCGGCCTGTGCCTCTGTGAGTATGCTTAGTGCACCTTCCGTACCGAGTCCATACCTAATTGTGTTCACAAGCTCCATGAGTATTGATGGTATAACAAGAGTCGTAACAATTTATATGAACAACACTGTTATTTTATTCATGACCATCCTGTTTACAACATGTGCTTCAATCTTACATCTCATTTCTCATCTCATTCTAACATTACATGGCTAATATTGTCTAAAGGTTAGGTTTAATCTTCCTGGTCTCATATGCGTCGCATTGATTACTGCTGACGGTGCTGTATTCAGCTTGATTCTCTTAATCCCATGGTACAACATCCTTGATTCTCCTCCCAAAATTAATACATCACCTGACTTAAGTATTATCTTATCTGCACGGTCCGCACGCTTCTGCTCGCCGTATAAAAACTCCGCATCATCTCCAATGGACCAAGACACTACGGGTATCCCTCTTTCGAGAGACTCCGTTGTCTCGTCCTTATCCTGGTGTAGTCCCAGTTTCCCATCTTTTTCGTAGAAGTTTACAATGCAAATGTCTGGCTGGATGTCTGGAATCGGTTCAGCTTCCAACTGCTGAGCGATTTCCACGACTTGTGTAATAACTGGATGGAACTCTTCGGGTATTCCCGGTGGTGAGACTCCATCTTGCTCCCTTGTGGTTTGGTAATTCTTGGCATACGGATTCCAATCCTTGCCCAAGCTCATCATCTTTAATTCATCCTTGCTCCCCCTGGGTACTCCGGTGTGTAAAAACCTCCCGGTCCCATTCCTAGTTGATTGCATCTCCTGATGATGGCTATTTGTGCGTCGGGTGTCAGGTATCCCCTTAATAAAATCATACCTGGGCGGATAACCTGACATTGTTCGGTTGGAAAGTGTGGTTTCGATGTCGGTGTGCTCCGGGTTAGATGTAGATGGTATAGGGTAGCAGATGTTGAATCTTCCTAAAGTGGTAGTAGGTTATATCTTACTTAGGTTCTAATCTCATCTTATTTTACTTAACTCATATATTTCACCAAACATGCATGATAATGCGGTAAGCAGGTAGTTTTATTACTAAATGGTTATAGTGGTACCTGGCCTCGATGAGGGCTCAGGCTCATCGTCCCGGTCCACCATGTGTAGAGTGGGCCCCGTCTTCTGGGTCGCCCTTGGGTTCTTGTCTGCAGCTGGTTGCCCCCTCCTCTGACCGTCAGATCCAGATCCCTGGTCAGCCTTGGCCTTAACCTTAAAACTGGGTCTGAAATTCTTACTCTCCGGATTCCCGTAGCACTCATATGCTCGGTGTCCAAGTACTCCGCAGAAGTTGCACTCTACTTTGTTCCCCTTACAGTCGAGCCCGGGTGGTCCTTGTGACACCATCTACAGATGTAGCGTCGATGGTAGCCACCACCGGCTCCCTTCTCAGTCTCTGATCCTGATCATTCACAATGTCAATATTCATATCCCAAATGGTTACTAGTTGTTTCTTAACTTATGTAATACCAATTCCTTACCCTTCGGCGCCTTAGAGCGCAGGGGTGTAGCTGCATAAGCATATGTCAGCTTCAATGGCTCTTCTGGAGCCTTCTCCTTTCCCTCCTTCCCCTTCGGGTTCTGATTTTTCTGGGCTTGAGGCTGGTACTTTTGTTTCTTGTACCCTCCTTGCCCTTGACTCTCTGAGCTCTTCCCAGCACTCTTCCGCTTTGCATTCTCCTCGTCCCTCAGCTGGACGGTAATCTCAACCTTAGCAGCGGCATGATAGCACTCCTGCTTTTCCATGATTAGTCATACTTATTCATCATAATCTAAATCTTATTCATCACTTACTCAATTCTCAATCATTCTTATTACCTGCAAGGTAGTGTAACTCGTCGGCCCCATGCCGTAGCGGAGTCGATGGCTAAGCCCGCCATAGAAGCGGTCTACCAAGATCTGGTCAGAATACCCTAGACCTGGCAGAAGACGGAGCAAGGCGGTGAACTCTGAGTAATACTCGTCCACCGTCATCTTGTCCGACTGCTTAAGCGCATCTAACTGCAAGCGCTTCTTCGTCTGGACATGGGCGGGGTAGTACTTTGCCCGTAGCAAGGCGGTGTACTGCTCCCAGCCGAACTCTGGGTTGGCCACATGCTCGGCCCTCACCAGCTTCCACCAATCGCCCGCCGCCCCCTTCAGGTAGAAAGCAGCTAAGCGCACCTTGATCCCAGCAGGGACATCAAGGGTCTCGAAGGCGGTCTCCAGCTCGGAGATGTACGCCTCAAGCTTGGCGGGATCGGTCTCCCCCTTGAAATGAGCGGGTCGAAGATCTGACAGACTCTTCACCCAGTTTGGTTCCCTAGGTTGTGGCGGTGGAGGTGGTGCACCCACACCAGGCTGATAGCCCATGTGCCCTAAAGCGGCAGCTACGATCTCTGCGATCGTCTGCCCTCCAGGTATCCCTGGAATGTCCTCACCCCGGCCGCGACCTCGGCCTCCTCTAGGGCGTCCTGCCATCTGAACAAGCATAACTTACATTAGATTCACATTCACCACTGTTTGGTTAGTAAATTTATAACGTCCGTAGACGGTAAAGACAATCCACACTTATTAGTGGTCATCTGACTCTACTCACTCTAACTTCTCACACCCTTAACCCAACACTTATTCCTTAACTTATATCCTAACTCGGTGGTTACTTATATCCGGTATTTCTTGATCAGAGCGTAACTACGCTCTGATACCACTTTTTGTAACACCCCATCCAAAGCCTATCGTGGTTATCGCAATCTGAACACTTAATCGAAACGTCGCAGCGGAAATAAACAACACCTGGACCTTGCCACGGTCTGATCGTTAGAATATACCGGCTTAAATTACAATACTTAACCAAAATACTTATCCAACTCAAAACATCAACATCCACAATCCCACACCAACCGAGTACTAGTATCTCAAACGTAATCTCAAACTTACAACAATTTAATATAAACAGTCGGGTGCACAGGCGCAACCCGAATTCAAAATAAATGTCCCCTCCTAAGTCTAACCGCTCCTACTCTCGTAGTGCGTCCTCATGGGCCTCTTACCTGCAAGTGTAAAAATAGCCCCCGAGGGGGTCAGCACGAATGCTGGTACACCCTCTCATGGCCCCCAAGCTAACGGGGCTACGACGACTAATTGTCGATAGCATGGAAATTGATTACATACACAAACATAATATGAAGTGCAATAACAATAACCACAGATGAACATATAGTCCACAAGCAATGAACGACTCAAGCGTTCCCTTATCAAGTGGGTTAGTAACCCCCTCCTTAGTCCTCATTTCCTTAATCTCAGTTCCTTATCTTACCTTAATCTTAATCTCATCTCAATCTTATCTTATACTTGCCAACCTCTCCACTATTAGATTGGTTAGCCCTTAATTGGTTGCTTATCTTTGTAGGGCTTGGTTAACCCTAGCCGGTAGCAGTGCACTATCCGACGATAAGCTACCTTCCTTAATTTATTGGGATGTAGGCTTGATCCCCCACGCCTTCCTTAATGTGCCTCCCACCTCAACAGTAGCCCGGGTGGTCGGGTCGATTTGTTGACCCTAGGCGACGAGTCTAATGACCAGTCTTATTTGGAAGTCGGATCTGATTCAGATACCGACCTCCCCCAATACACATGTGCCGGTACCATTCCGGATTCCTCACTCCCACCCCAAGTTATGGTTAGTGAAAGCCTTAATTACCAAGTGTTAGTTAAACCTTGACGGGTAAAACCAACAATCACCGATACTTAGTTCTCAACCTTAACTCAGTAAGTACTAACTTGGTTAGTAGCAATCTCAAGTCTCGCGGGTTAGTGTAAATATAACACAATCACAACGAGAACAATATAACCGGTTGCATGCTTTATCTTGTTTTAGTCATAGCAAATAAACAGATAGCACACAAGCCGAGGGACACCTCGTTAGCAAGCAGGTCACGAAAAGGATTGTACCGTTCACCGTCGACGATCGTTTGGTTTATCTCCTTCCAAGTCCCAATTCACAAAGCCTAGAACATTGATTCAGTTTTAGGTTATTATCAATCCAACCCAATAGAATTACTTAACTTTCCTAGACATCAACTTTTACCCATTGCTTTACACTAAGCCTTATGGTTTTAACTTGACTCTTAAGTACATCATCTCCTCATTATTTATTACACTTACCTCCCACTTAATGACCATCACACCCACCAAACAAGTCCTTAACAATCTCATAACATCCATACTTAATTATCCCCATCATTTCCTAACCTTAAACAAGGTTTTTGGTCCATACAGTGGCCTGTCCGAACTTGTGTCCGGACTTCCAAGTTCGGACACAAGCCGTGACTTTAGACAGAAATCAGACACATGTCCGAACTTGTGTCCGGACTTCGGAAGTTCGGACATGAGTCGAGGAAAATCCTAACCAGAAATCCATACGTCCGAACATGTGTCCGGACTTCCCAAGTTCGGACACAGTTCGAGGATAATCCCTAAGAAATAACAGGTGCGTCCGAACTTCCAAATTCGGACGGTAGTTCGGACACTACCTAAAATCCAGAAAACTGTAAGCGTAACAGGGCATGTCCGAGCTTCCAAGTTCGGACGGAAGTTCGGACGTGCCATTATACTCAATTTCTAAGCCTTTAAACACTTAACCAAATTCCTCCAAAGCCTCCAACCCTTATAGTCTTCTCCTAAAGCCTCTTAATGCTTCCTAACAACATTTGGTACCCTTATATCCACATACAACATTCATGAAACTCATTTCTAATTCCTTAAGCCTTTACTTATTTCTTTGTGAATTTCCTTAACATTACAACATTTTGTACTAGGTTTCTAAATGGTGTTTCTCACCTATGATAACTACTATCCAAAATGTTTTCTCCTTATCTTAACATCATCTCCCAAGCATCTTTCTCCTTCTAAAACTCTTTAAGCATTTACTTAAGTTCCTTCACAACCTAACTTCCTTCCTAGTTGTTTACCAATTTACCTAAGTTCTAAATACTCAAATACATTCTCTTGATTCATAAATCCTCCATGGTGATACCTAAGTCATTATAAGTCATTAAAACACCTAACTTCACCCTTTTTCACCAAGACAATATCTAGAACATCCTAGTACCTCCTTAGTCATTAAATCCCCTTAGAATATCTTAAACACTTAAACTCTCCTTTAAATTTTGCCATAGGTTCTCTAGTATATAATACCTCCTAACACATGGTTTTTCTCCATCAACAACCAATACCACACAAATTCTATCACAACACTTATCACCCAATTTTCACCAAATCATCATAAGTGTTAAACTTAAAATGCTTGGCACTTAGGCCCTTAAATGACAATAATCTTAACCACTGAATTTCCACATATATATGCCTTCAACCTGCAAATACACTCAACAAGGCTCCCATTGAAATAGAATGCTTCTTGTACTTCACCTTAACATTCTTAAACTATCTCTTTTTCTCATGTGCTCCTTAGTCACAAGTTCACAAGAATAGTCATGTTTCTCCTAGGTTTTATAGCACCTTCCCAATATAAACTACACTAAACTCATCATATACCCACATCTCATTCCCTTAAACAACAAGACACCTTAAGGTAAGTAATTTACCTTGTTTTCTCACAAGCTTAAAAGCTTTTCTCCTTAGGTTTTCTTTGTTCAATCTCGGTCACCAATGTGATTCTCCTTGCCAATGTTCTAACCAATATCCAATGACTCCAATGAGTACTAGATAACACATTAACCCTAAGGAACAAACCCTAGGTTTAAAAATATGTTTTAAGATATAGTGTTTAATTGTATTAATTGTTGTTTTACCTTGGTTTCTCAAGACAACTTGGATGTGAAGCAAGAAGGACCTCCTCTCTCCTTTGAAGAGTAGAAACAAGCTAGAACAAGGCATAAACATGGAGTCCCATGAGTATATATTTTCGGTCAAGTGAAGAAAATGGTGGAAACCTAGATTTTCTTACACTTTCTTTACCTTAAGAGAATGGAGATGCCAATGGAGTCTCCAAACTTGAATTTCCTCCTCTAATGGTGGTTTGACTTGGCACCAAAATGAAGCTCTTGAAGTTTTGAAAAGATAGAAGGAGGAGCTGAGCTAACTAAGAGAAGATGTTTGTTTTGGATTTGGAGCTTAAATGAGCAAGTGGTGTGCAAGAGAAGGTGGAGCTTTCATGGAGGTGAGCTCTACGTGAATGGAGAAGGAAAGAGAGCAAGAAATCGTGGGCAAAGGGAAAAATGAAGAAGTGAGGAGAGAGGTAGCAAATGTGATATTATCTTAAAGGTGAATAGTGTTTTATGCTTTATAACTTACTTATTTGCTTCTCTTACTTAGTAGATAAGTGTGGTGAGTCACACTTAAAGAAACCGGCCCCCTTTAGTGAATGAGGGTAGTTAGTCTTTGTTGACCAAATGTCTCACTTATATGACTTATGTTATAAACTAGCTTAATAAATTCACTATTCATCAAAACAAGGCACATTGTTGTGAAATTTTTGATTTCCCATTGATATAGACCTCCAAATGTGATACTATATAGTACACATATTAATTAAAGAGTAATGATGGACATTTAGCCATTCAAAACTCATTTACAAGACAATTTTTCAAAAAACGTGCTTTAAGACTCCTTAAAGCACATTTGTGTTTTACTGTGTTTTAACTTGTTCAAGCTTGGTTTTTTGTAATTGATTAAAATGACCATTAGGATATACTAAGGTCTTAGAACAATATTGGGTACTCTCCCATGTCTCTCCAAGCTTAGAGCACGTTTTTGCTTAAACTGCTCTTTTGGTGTTTCCTTATATTTTCTTTGATTAGAAATGTTTCTTAAGGCGTTATTTAGCCTTCAGATATCTTGGTTTATCATTTAAACACCATATCTAAGTTTGGGGTATTTCAGTACTAAATCTCGATTTTCTCACAATCTACAGAACGAAATCGAGTGATTCTTGTTTCTATGGTTTAGAAATCAAATTTCGGTTCTAATGATACCTGTTTCCCCCAATTATAGCAGTGTACGATGGAATTCGAATTCAATTCGAATGTTAGGGTTCTAAGTTCGATTCGATTACAATCTTGCAAAATTCTACACATACAGAGCATAATAACCTCAATTGGTTGTTGGGTTAGGTCGGATACATGATTACTAACAGCAATAACGGAGCAATTTGACCGGAAACTCACCGGAGTTGCAAAAATGGAGGAATTCGATTTCGGGAAATCTGGAAAAATCCAAACTTGAGCTGTTTGAGTAGTGAACTTTGGAGATCTATAAAATACGTTCTAGATCGAGTTAGGCCATGTTCTTGGGCTCATTAGAAAGAAGAAACATAGCTCTACACAATGATAGCAAGAACTAATCCTAACTCGCATCACACAGAAAGAAATTGAAGTCGCAAATCACGAGTTTACCTCTCTGTTTCGGTATTATTTTATGAGCTAGGGAGACCGAAACTTTAGACATCTTTCCCTTCCAATCAGTTGATAATTGGCTTAGACCATAAACATTAAAGTTTTAGAGGAATTAGAGCTCTTCAAAACGAGCTAAAGAACATGGAATTTGGATGAGTAACAAAGAAGTTATGGCTGATCGAAGTTACCTAATTCGAAGAGAAAACTGGAATTGCAGTTTCGGTTTTTGCAGGGTGGCTACTTTGACTCGATTTTCCGGTTGATTCAGAATGAATTAGGGTTTGTATGAGTTATAGTTTTTAGAGGGAATGTAGGATAAGACAACAAAGAAGACGGCATTGAAAAATATGGAGAGATGAAAAAGTTATAGCCGTCTAAAGTTAGGGCAAAATCATGAATTTTGTTACCGAAATTCAAGGGATAAATTGGCTAAGTGTTGGCGACCCGTGACAGAGTGACACGAGGCATCTTTCAAATTTTTGACTCAAAACTTCAATCTAGCATAACTTTGGCTAGGATGATCCGTTTTTGACGTTCTTTTTATCGATCTTCATGGTTTTCCATAACCTATTTATTGGTATAGGTTTCATGACCTGGTTTGACCATTCTCAAAAGTCAACTCTAACAAGGCTTAATAAGCTTTAAGGTTTCTAGAATTTTATATTGACTTTTATGTTTCAAAACAATGTTTCAACACTTCCTAAAATCTTTATAATATAGTTGGAGTGTTTAGGAATTTTCCCAAGATTTATTGACTAAATATTATTTTTAAATTCATAATACTATATAATAATATAATAATTAGGGTTAATAGGAGAAACCCCTAAACAAAATTTCACAATTCCATATAATAATTTAATATTCATAATTCCATATAATAATTTAATATTTATAATTCCATATAACAATTTAATACTCATAATTCCATATAGTAATTTAATACTTAATAGTATTATTAAAGGTTTAATTAAAGAAATCCCCTAAATTAATTTAAATTAATTTAGGGGTATTTCAGTATATCCCCCTTAAAAGAAACTTCGCCTCGAAGTTTAAAAATCAACTAATAGGCACTCACACCGCTTCGGGTGTGCTGAGACAATAATAATTCCAATGAAATTCCATACCAATCCAATCCTTTATTTCCATCCATTTCCATAACAACATTCCACTCGATATTACTCAAACTCAAAACGAACCAAGATATACCAAGACATAGCATGATGAAAATCAACAGTCACATACTGAGTCATAACTGAGTCATAATGTAAAAAGCCAAGCACATACAAACACCTCTCATTCTGCTAATACTGTTCTCCTTTTACTAACAATGCAACGAGGCATAATCCGGATGAGATAACGAAGGAGGAGTATGCCAGCATATCCCCCTTAAAAGAGCTAAGGTACGCCCTCGTACCGCTACTAACGGCACATTCAAAAATTCAACACCTTATTAACCAGCTTTGTTGTGAATTTACTGCACCGTTGATTTTATCTATAATCGTTACATATATCTGTATCTCTTGATTGTTATGTAATTGTATTTCCTTGGTGGTTATAAAATTTTATCTTATGATTATTATCCATTCATTTAATGACTGATACGAATTATATGTCCATATATGATCATTTATCATATCAATTATATTACCAAGCTATAAACCATGTGTAACGTACTTGAGTAGTTTAACATAATATTCCCAATCATTTAATAATCCTCAATAATCTTCCAAAATTATCTTCAAAGGTTTATTAGTCAACCATATGTTAAAACTCTATAAGATAAATATTTTCTATGACTTTTCAAGTTTCAATTGTTTTTATAATTAACTATCGTATTTTAGACGATTCATTCAGTGTTTACTTTATAAAATTTACTTATTATATAACTTCACCCAAGGCAGAATTTTAGGAAGTTCTTCCAAAATCTGATTCCTTTACCTTAAAATTTATATATATAATATATATTTTAAGGTAGGGACTCTATATAAAATTTTAAGTCAGTCAATGAGCTAGTCTAATGAAAACTCACTCACTCTTGGTAATTATTTTTCTTAAGGTTTGTTCTATGTAAGTATTCTCCTGATTATTAAATCTTAGTACTCCCTTAGACAATGGTGGCTTTTGTAAATATCACTCTTAGTGTGACTTCTAAGATTTTATCTATGTATAAGGTTAAAATTCTAAATAAACATGAGGATTTCCAAATCTTTAAGTAACTCTCAATTTTTCACTAGACACTCAATACTCCAAGTATTTAAGGCTCAATAATATTTAGTTAACACCCCAACTACCACCGTACACATAACATTAAACTGCAGCGGAAAATTCAACTCATCACATTACTTAATTCAATGGTGTTACACGCCGTTAACCACCCACGTGGCTAACAAGGCTAATACATAAACATTGTACCGGTCTGATGGGCTAAATTCCCGAGCGACTACACAATACTTTCCCCTTCCATTAACAACAACAACAACATACACCTTTCAACTATACCGAGTGTTTTTAAACTGATGCCGACAACAATATCGGTCTTACTACACCTACTGTATATATACACTTAAATGAATACCCATGTACAATGACTACCCCGTCCTACTCTCGAACGACTTCCAGCTCTCTGTACCTGAAATAGGAAAAGAAGAGAAAGGGTGGCCCCCAAGGGGCTCAGCACCTTTGCTGGTATGGTAATCCCGCAGCCCACATGCTACCGGGCCACGCACAACTAATTGTCGTCTTAGCATGCGATTGATTATTTTTAAATCATGCATGCAACTGTAAACACACAACACATAATCATTTCGCCTCAACGGGCTCAACAACGGATAACATATCCTTACTTAATAAGTCACTCATGGTATTCATTATCCCTAGAGTGTTCCTCCTCTAATGGAGCTACTTCCTTAATAGACGACACTTACCCTTAAATCGGGTTATCCTTAAACGCCTCTTTTCTCAAACTGGGATTCATCTCCATGATCCACACACTCCATATCCTACAACATATCTCATTCCTCACATAACAAAACCTTTCTTGATTCGGCGTACACATAACAACATCGCATTCATTTTAAACACCTAACGTATACATATCATAGCATAGCAGGGGAAATTGCTTAGCACAATAACAACACAAACACCATAAGATCGGTTCACACAAGGAACCTTCCACCATAGTTAGTATATATAGTGAGCCTAGAGATTATTGCCAATCTCATGCTAAGCTCGTTACCAACCTCGTTACCGTCCAGTTATATCGAACGGTTAACTTAAACCCAAGGTGTGTCGGATAGTAATCCCAAGCACACCGAAATAACATTCGTATGCCCCTGTGGCCCGACGTGAGTCAGTAATTAGCTTTGGATAAGCTAAGGGAAGGTAGAAACCAAATTGGAATACAACCTATACATACACCAAGAGAGCCGAACCGGATATGACATCGACTCCCGTCCATCACACGCGTGGCCGAACATACCGGACTCCTCACCCCCCATTAGCACATTATACTTATAAATAATAGTTAGAGACCCATTATGGAGCCTACCACACCCACACACCATACGGTATCATAACCGAGTTAAGCACACAAGGGAGGTTCACACACTTGCTTACAACAACAATATCCAACTAACTCACACATAGCCGTGGTTAGAACGTTCCCAAGGTTTTGGGTCGTTAACTCCGAATACCGATCTCTCACGTGTTCCTAGTTCTAGTTAGCTAAGGTTCAACACTTATTTGAGGTTAAACGGTATCGGAGACCAGTTGCGCCAATAAATGAATTACTATAAACTCATTACATGTTTTAATCTTACAAGGTGGCAAACACTCAGAAAAACACATTGGCATACAAGCCGGTGTAATCCGGTAGGACACAGGTTGCAAGAAAACCATACCTGTCGCCACGGTCCACTATATCATGTCCTTTTAGGTTCCTCGAACGAATCCCGTACAACTGGTAACATCACAATTACTTTTATTAATATTGGGGTAACATGTTTGCTTAACGTTTAAAGCGCCCATAGTTTACCCCGTCATTCCCGTTACACTTAACTTACTCTTGTGATATTAAGTTTACAACTCTCACATCAAACCCAACACTTGTTTACACATTTTAAGGCCTTTATATGCCACCAAAACAAGGCCTAAACATCACCTAAAACCATTACCATTCAATTCCCCATGATTAGAAGCCTTTAAAACAGATTTTGCAACACTTTTGACCTGGTCCGGGACTTGGTCGGACCCAAGGTCCCGGACCACTTGTAAATGTACTCTCGGCCTTATTTTACCCTTGGTCCGGGTCTTGGTCCTGGACTAAGGACCCGGACCACTTCTAAACTTCACTCTCGGCTCTTTTTAAGGGGTGGTCCGGGTACCTATACAAGGGCTAGGTCCCGGACCATGTTATTAACTTGTCAAAACATCATTTTTCAACCCCTAAACCAACCTTAAACCTTACCTAATCATTCCATAAACTTTCCACATGTTCCTACATGTTTAAACACCTTAAAACAAGCACTAAACTTTCCTAAATCATCACTAACTGGTTACTCAATTCCTTACAAACAATTCCTAGCACTTATAACATTTTTCTTAGATTTCTAAGTGGTATATCATGCCTACTACCTCAACTAACCAAAGTGTTGTCTCACAAACATTACCACCACTCCAAAAGCATTATTTCTCATACTCACCTCCTTTGCACAATTGCTTCTAATTTCCACAATTTTCACTTAGACCTTCACTAGGATTTCTTTTCTTTTGTTTACCAAATCTTGAACAAGACTTAACACTTCACATAACAATTCCTTGGTGTGTTCAAAACACCCATTTGAGTTCTAAATCCTCCAAGACAGGCCCATGGCACCTTAACACCTAAGAACACCATGATTCACCTTCTTCCCCATCTTAACACTTAACAAGTTCCTAGTACCTTCTAGTCTTAAAATCTCATTTCATCACATAAACTCCTTTGTTTATCAACTAAATTTTGCCATAGCTTCTCTTGTAACCTCTCACACCCAAACACTTAGGTTTTCACCTTTAGACAACCAAGAACACTTAAATCCATCAAGAACACCATCACACACAAACTTCACCAAATTTACACTACATCACAATATAGTGCATGATTTAAATTGCTTGGCACTTAGGCCCTTAAAATGCATGGCTCTTTGGCCCTTAAATGCATAAACCATAAACACTGAATTTCCCACATAATAATGCCTTTGACCTGCAAATACACCCAACAATACATAACCCTTAATAAACTCCTTGAGAGCATCTTACTAGCTCATTTACCATTGGCTCTTTAGGTAGTTTTAACAAGCATTATAAGCTCATTTCTCCTAAGGCATTAAACCACATTGAGATAGCATATTTACCTCTTTTCCAACCCAAACTTCGTTCTTGTTTCCTTGTTTAAAATCGGCTAAGCTTAGTTGCTTGTCAACTTCTAAACATTACACAAACAATGTGATGAGTATTCAAGCTCCAAGCTTAATCTCATTGTAAACCCTAGTTTTACATTGTTCAAAGAGCATTAAGATAGTTGTTTTACCTTGGTCTTGAAGGGAATTGGAATATCTATTAAGAGAGGGACTCCACCAAGTCCTTGAAAGATTCAAATGGAGCTAGAACAATGCAACACAATGAGCACCATTAATGGTGATTTTCGGACATCACACAAACATGAAGGAATGTCATTTTTCTTTGAGTTTCCTTACCTTGAACAAAGGAGAAACAATAATATGTGAATGGTGAGCTCAGCTCCTCCCATGGAGATTCCTCTTGGCACCGAAATGGAGCTCTTGGAATTTTGAAGGGATAGAATTGAAGAGCTTGATGAGAGGAAGAGAATGGTGGGTCTTAGAATTTCATTTGGCCAAGTGAGCTAGGAGATACAAGTGGTCAAAGATGGAAAAATGATGGTGGTGTTGGTGTTGCTGTAGCAAACGTGAAAGAGAGGAAGAATATGGAGTTGGAGACGTGTGAAATGAAAGAAGAATGAAGCTAATGAGGTAAGTTTGCTTTTGTAAGATATTTTAGCTTAAAGTAAATAGTACTTGCTTTATTACTTGTTTATTTACTTAAGGCTAGCAAGAGTGGTGACTCACCACATAGGAAACTGGCCCCCATATTATTAGAAGGGTTATAGTCTTTGTTGACCAATTTAATTACTTATAACAACATATGTTACAAACTAGCTATATAAGTTACTTCATAAAAACAAGGCACATAGAAGTGAAATTTTTGATTTCCCATTGATATAGACTTCCAAATGTGATACTATATAGTACACATGTTAATTAAAGAGTAATGATGGACATTAGCCATTCAAAACTCATTTACAAGACAATTTTTCAAAAACGTGCTTTAAGACTCCTTAAAGCACTTTTTGTTGTTTACTTGTTTTCAAGCTTGGTTTTCTTTGGTAATTGATTTAATATGTTCATTAACATATTTATAAGGTATAGGTATGACCATTAGGTCTATACACATTTATCCCCAAGCTTAGAGACACTTTTAGCCCATATTGACCTTAAGGTATTTATTTGTTTTGTTTGGTTTCATTGTCCCAAGGTTTCCTAAGGACTTAATTAGCCTTATAAAATCATAATTTTATATTATCAAATCTTGGTAGGCTCTTTGGGTCCTAGCCAAGTTCATTCCAAGCTTAGAGCATGTTTTTGCTCAAACCGTGTCTTAGTGTTTTATTGTGTTTTACCATGGTTTAAATGGTTCATTTATGTTTCTAAGGCACTTTTTAGCCTTTAAATACCATAGTTTAACATTTACACAACATACCAAGGTTTGGGGTATTCAATCTACCCCCCTAAAAGAACTTCGTCCTCGAAGTTCACATTCTCGCATCATTGGATTAGAATACGGGAATTACTTATTATAACATAATACTTCCATTACCAACCACCCTTTACATCCAACCTCGGACAATGGTCCGGGCAACATATCCACATTATACATAAAATATCATACTCACATGGTAACCTCGGAACTTAATGGTCCGGGTACCTTCACACAACTTGCACTTACATAATATCCCTCAGACTCTTAGGTCTGGGTGACATAACCACATTTGACTCGTAGGCCCGGGTAACACAATCAATTCAGAACCCACCCACATTAGAAACTCAAGGTCTAAATAATATTTATTACTTATTCCACACAAACATGTCTTAGCATGTATATCAAACAGAAATACCTTTTCCATCTCTCCATGGGTCGAATCCCACGTTGAGTACATATACACTGTGATCCCGCAGAACCCGGTCGCGATGGACACCTTCTGTCCCGTTCCCTTGGGAGATCAAAACATTCACTTAATTTTTACATATATACTTCTCATGTCACTGGTCGGAAGACAAAGGCTCGTACATCCTCAGCTCGTGAGCAAGTACTACAAAAATATTCTTACTAGGTTAAGTACAAGAGATCTTTATTCAAAATATCAATCGATTGTTTAAAAACACCAATTGAAAATCCTTTTGAAAACACCACACAACTCCAAGTCCAATTTATGCTCCTTGTATTTTTCTTAACATGGTTGTTTGTGACCACTTACAGGGAGCTTCAAGAGTCACCCACCCTGATGTGATCAGCATCAGTGTTGAACTATCTTTCCACCCCAATTTGTGTTCGGCTTCCCTTGTCTCATGATAATCAAGTTCCACTTCCCACTTCATTTTCAACAAACAATTAATTCAAGCATATCCCATTTCTATCTTTTAATTCTTCTAGTCATAATCATTACATCTCCAAGGATAGAATTCCGTCTATCAATCATCATCCAAGTCCACATAATTCAAGTTACTAGGGAATTTAATTCTCACTAGGTTCTAGTCGGTCTCATACCCCTTCATAAATCACAACATTGTATATATATACATATATATATTTTTTAAAATACATACATGGTTTACATTTATGCACCATCGGGGTTTTAGTTCCCCGGGAGTTCTTTACTCCCTTCCACTTGTACTCTCACACACCACTGTTAACAAAATAAACACACTTCCCACAATGGTATTCGCATCTTCTGTGCGCAATACCACAATTTAACCGCAAATAAATGCGTATGTTTATATAACACACGCGCCAACCATCATAACAAATCATTTTGTGCTATGCACAACCCGTTCACGTACACTGTACGGTAAAAACACACTAAGTGGTTTTGCGCTCTACCCCCCTTAAAGGGATTACGCCCACGTAATCAATCACTAAACCTGGCTTAAAATGTTCTGCCGTCGTGAAGTGTTTTGACTTCCACGCGGTCTGTACACAATGCGTTCTGATTAGAGGATCTTAACCATATTGGCGGTTAGTCCTTAAACCAAGAATTCGCATTGGAGTTCTAACTCATAACCGGTTTCGGTCCTGGCCTGTGAGGTTCTGGCATTGATACTAGCCATTCATTCATATTCAATGTATATTCGGTATCTGATGCATGGGCTCACTGGCCTCTGCGCGCCATTCTGATAATTATAGGGCTAGTTTGTCCCATTCATTACTGTTACTGTATTGTACATCTCCAATGTATGGTATCTCTTACCCTGAGCGAATTCGGTGAGTTTCACAATCCATCTACTTCTCCAATAGCTTACAGCGTACACTACTATGTAATTCACAATGATTAACTTGCTTCTACCGACTTACTGTCGGTTGAGATTGAGTACTACTTAAGTGTAGTGCTCTCTCAGTTTTTCCCACACCTGGGTATATCTCATACCGACATTTGGTATTTAGTGTTACTGTAGTCACTTACTGTTAATCATGTCTCCACATCTGGTTTCGTACAAGTACTCTTCCATTGGTATGACTTGCATTCCATGCATATTATAGTATCATAGGTTTCTTTCTACATCCACCACAATTACCATTTCCTAAATCCTAGCTATCCCACTCGATCATACTGCGCAAGTGCAATACCAAAACACTCAGTCATACAGAGTGCAGAGGCGAAACTCTTGACAGTAAATCTCTCATGCGATTGCGACAGGAATTTACACTGTTTTTACCGAAATTCTTATCTTATAATACTTGTCACCGGCTTACTGCTCGGTCGTTGCTATCATTACTGTGTGCCTCCACTGGGTTTAACTCATAACTCTGCTCACTCCCCATTTTATCATCTAACATACTCATAACAACGGTCGCTTATTGCGCACCGTATCCTTACTCATTAACAACATCAACTTATATGCATCCGCTATATATTAGCTTCCGCTATACGCTGGTTTATCTGGCCACTCATTTGGCTGATTTTTGAATATACTACTATTTTTTTCCTTGAGCATTTATGTTTCTTGGGCGTTGTTCGCTACACATTAAGCTTCACACCTATGGTGAGTGCTATCAGACTTATTACTCTTCCTGTGTACACAACTGGACGAGCACTTCTTTTCGTATTATTTTATTCAAATCATCTGGGTAATAACAACGTGGTCCATCCTCCACATATTTCTTGAACTTGGTCCACAAACTAACCGCTCTCGCGGTTTCACAATATCGAGAGGTATCCCCACTCTTAAAGCAGTTGGTTCGTTCTCCGCTCTATTTCCTTGTGTAACATATACTTCTGCAAACCGATCAAATTTAATAACACAGGTTGTTGTGGCTTATAGCCTTACCGTCGCGATTCCTTCCGAGTATTTGTTTCAACTCTTGCGTTTCAATTATATGCTTCATCCAACAATGTTTAATCAAATACCCCTCAAGGATTGCTCCTGGGTGTTATCAAATATGCCATTACATTTGGCTTGCAACTTATGGGTACTTTCAGTAAACTACGCCTTCTCCAAGTCTTTATATAACAGTCGGTGCACTTCGCACCTGAAATACCCCTAAATTAATTTAAATTAAAGGGGATTTCTTTTATTAAACCTTTAATAATACTATTAAGTATTAAATTATTATATGGAATTATGAATATTAAATTATTATATGGAATTATGAATATTAAATTAATATAAGGGGTTGTGAAATTTATTTAGGGGTTTCTCCTAATTATTATATATTATTGTATAGTATTATGAATTTAATAATAAGATTTATAAGTCAATAATCTTGGGAAAATTATTAAACACTCCAAATATATTATAAAGATTTTAGGAAGTGTTGGAACATTGTTTGAAAATAAAAGTCAATATAAAATTCTAGAAACCTTAAAGCTTATTAAGCCTTGCTAGAGTTGACTTTTTGAGAATGGTCAAACCAGGTCATGAAACCTATACCAATAATAGGTTATGAAAAACCATGAAGATCGATAAAAAGAACGTCAAAAACGGATCATCCTAGCCAAAGTTATGCTAGATTGAAGTTTTGAATCAAAATTTTAAGAAGTGCCACGTGTCACTCTGTAGTGGGTCGCCCACACTTAGCCGATTCCCTTCCCTGATTTTCGTAACCGATTTCACTTCCTAGCCCTAACTTAGACGGCTATAACTTTCACATTACTCAATATTTTTCCATCGTCTTCACCACTCTCTTCTCCTACAATTCCTCTTTCCAACCATTACTCATACAAACCCTAGATCTATCTGAGTCAACCGGAAAATCGAGCCAAAGTAGCCACCTTGCGAGACTGTTTCCAGAATTCCAGAATTTCCTTCGTTTTCAGGTAACTTGCGTCGATCATAACTTCTTCGTTAATCAACCAAAATTCGATTTCTTTAGCTCGTTGTAAAGATCTCTAATCCCTCTACAACTTTCGTGTTTATGCCCAAGTCCAATTCGTAACCAGTTGGGAGATATAGAGGCCTAAAGTTTCGGTCTTGCCAGCACTAAAAATAATACCGAAACAGAGAGGTAAACTCGTATTTTGTGACTTCGATTTCTTTCTGTGTGATGCGAGTTAGGATAGTGCTTGCTATCATTGTGTAGATATATTTCGTCTTTCTAATGAGCCCAAGAACATGGCCTAACTCGATCTAGAACGTTTTTATAGATCCCCGAAGTTGACTACTCGAACAGGCAAGGTTCGAATGTGTTTCCAGAAAACCGAAATCGATTAGCTCGTTCTTGCAATTCCCGGTGAGTTTTCCACAAATTCTTCCGACGATGCTAAACTACTCTTCATTGTCGACCAAACCCATGTAACAATTTCCCCTATTAGGCATTAGGTTGAGAGAATTTGACAGATTTAAGATTCGAAACCGAAAAATAAACCTAACTTTCGAACCCAGAATCGAATTGGTAGAATACTGCATTATAATTGGGGAAATCGGTGTCATTAGAACCGGAATTCAATTTCGAATCCAATGAAACAAGAATCATCGGATTTCGTTCTGTAGATTGAGAGAAAACTCGAATTTAGTACTCGGGGCTGTTCAAGAATTCGCTGAAGAACTTGCGCAATATAGGCCGTCCGATCGTAGGTATTAGTAATGGACGGTCGAGATTAGATCTGGGGGTTTAAGTTGATTATGTTTTATAATATTCAGAAATAAACCCTAACTTGTTGATTTTAGTTAATGGCCTTCCCGAAGGTATTTTGACTTGAAATTTAACCATAGATTCCTTATTTAATCTAGTTTATTTGATGTAAATTATTAGGTTTTGGAGTTTTTAAACATAAGTTATGATTTTTACAAGTTACGGGTTTTCTGGAATTATTTGGCTAAATTAAAAGGATTTTTATGAAATAAAAATTTTATAATATGTAAAATGTTATAGTTACTGTATATTAAATTTGGGAATTTTTGGGCAACGGGAAAAGGTTTTAAAAATTGTGTTTGTGAGTTTTTCATAAGAATAACTTATAATATATAGTTTTAATGTAATCAAAAATTAAAGTATAGTTGATTAATGAACTTATAGGTTGGGGAAAATATAATAAGACTAATTAACATTTAATACAGTATGTTTATAAATATTTTGGGTATTAACTTTAAGTGAAGAAATTGTTACATATTTATATATATTTATATGAGAGAAATAAATAGAAACTTATATTAAATCAAGGAATTTAACTAAACTACATTTTATTTATTATATATAATATGGAAGCTAATATGTTTAACTAAAAACTAAGGGAAATACTCTATTTTATAAACCATAAATCAGTTTGGATATGTCTAAAAGATATTAAATATAATTAAATACAATAGAATTTCTTAAAGAATGTTCTGGATAAATCTTGATATATGTGGTATATATATATATATATATATATATATATATATATACAATAAAAATAGATAAAGGAAATAACATTCCTTGTGAGAAATGTAATAGGAAGGATATATATATATATATACGATAAATAAATAAATAAAAGAATAAAATACCTTATAAAATATAATATGAAGGAATTAATGAGTTAAACTAAACCTCTACATGATACTAATAAAAGAATATTATATGAGGTGGTATTAATTTATGGTTATAGGTTGAGTTTTTAGTTATCTTTGAGTTTCTAAGATTATATAAACGTATTTAAATACATGTATTTATTTAGTCAATAACCACAATGTAAATCTATAATTTGGTTAAGAAATTAATAAGTTGAAATTTAGGAATATTTGGAATTAGTTTACATAAAGTTACACAAATAGATCTTATTATATAATTAATAATAAATGAATGAAATACTTTTACATTTAAATGTTCTTATTATATAAACAATAATAAAATAAATGAGTTACTTTTACATCTAAATGTGAAGAGGATAAATAAGTCTAGATTTAATTATTTCTTAATATTTATAGTATTGAGTAATAACTTAATATTTAAGATAAAATCATTAAAAGGGATTATGATATAAAACTACATTAAACTATGATTAGGAATTTAATCTAAATAATAATCCTTAAGTTTCTTACAACTAGTTAAGCCATATAAATACATTTAACACCAATATTCAGGATGTGAGTTTATAGTTAAGTAATGTATTTAGTAGTTAGAATTTATAAAGAGGTTTGTAAATAGAAATTAGATACTTAAAATCTTTAAACCTTTAATTAGATGAAATTAGTTTACATAAGAGATTAGATTGATTTACCTTTTGACACTGGAAATATTAATGTGTCATTTGAATATAAGGTATGGAGATTGTTCAGAATATATTATCTTATTAAGTAATTGACAATTTCACTTACGAACCAGAATTTAATTCTTTGATAAATTCTACCTCATGCTAAGATATAATGTCCATCCTAAATACAATAAAGGAAATTAATTTACTAAGTTATTCTTTTGAAACTTTAGGTTTTGTAAACAATATAAAATGTATTTAAGACTTGAGTTTAACGAAGTTTAATATAAAAGGATTATACATGGTCTATAGAGAGAATGTGTGTAAAAGTAAAACAGTTAGGGAATTAAATGTAAGTAAGGATACATAAAAGGTTATCTTAAACACCTTATTATAAAGTTATGGTTAAGTAAATAATATACCTTGTGGATACTAATGTGAGAGTTCGATAAGTTTGAGTTAACTATAATATGGTTATTTCAAGATGAAAAGTAATTTAACAACTTATGACAAGATTAATAGATGGTTGTAATTAAAGGCCATTCTGAACTAAAGATAAGATAATTGAGTTTAGTAGCTCAAATAAGTTATACTAAAATGCATCTACAACACTACGATTCGTATACGGGATGTAGATCTTAATTAAGTTAAGGGGGAAACTTAGTTATAATGGATTATCTAGTAGATATTGATAAAGATACATAGTCAATAAATTGTGAAATAATAGTATAGTATTCTAAGATAAACCATCATTGGTCATAACACGATGTATGTCCTAAAGTAAGAATAAAAGGTATTGAGCTTAAGAATTGTTATTGAAATTCTAAGATTGATTGAATAACGTATAATGCACTTATGTTATTAAGGTCTTTAATGTGAGAATTATGGTTAGGTATGGGTAAAGTGGATAAGGGTGGAACAATTAACAAGTGTTAATAAAATATATTCCTTGGTCTTACAACCTTGAGTTATACAACATTCTAGGACAAGTCAAAGGTTATTCATAGCATTTAAGTGAGGGCTTAAAAGACAATTGAGATTTGAAATAAGAGTAAGGAGTTTATTTAAGTGTAGCATAGGCTACAAGTGTTGATGATAGACTACTTTAATATTCTTCAGAGTACTGTTGATTGTTTGCGCAAGTTGATTAGAACTGCTACAACGTTACCCAGGTACGATTTCTCGTACTCAGCTTGTGTTTTGGACCTTATGGAATGTTTTGTACGATTTCTCGTACTCGATACTTTTGCTGATGGACTTTATGGAATGTTTTGGAACACCAACTGATCTTGAATGGATTTCAAAAGGGAAACTGTTTGGGTGACTAACTGAGCTTGCTGTGACTAACTGAGCCTGTATGTGAAACTTCCTTGGTTATTGGTTCCTCCTATCTAGTTGTTTCACTAGATATTAACTGCCTAGGGTTTACGCTTCTGCACTCTGTAGGACTGAGTGTTTTGGTATTGCTCTGGTGCAGTTAATGATCTAGTGGGGTAACTAGGAATATAGGAAAGTATCTGGTATTGGTAAATTCTTCTTTGGACTATGGGTATGTTTCATCCATGAGTCGAGTTTGATCAGCCTAATTGGGAATGGATTTTTCTATTGGGTATTAATTGTTGAGGGTTTACGCCCGCACTCTGTAGGACTGAGTGTTTTGGTATTGCTCTTGTGCAGTTAATAATCTAATGGGAATATGGGAAATGTTAATCTTGGTACTGAGTATGGATTATTTATACTAAGTGGTGCACACACTTTTCACGATGACTGAGAAGGGTCGGTGGCAGCGGAGGTCTGCTATACCTCGCCCTTTGTGGCAACTGACAGCGGAGGTCTGTTTACCTCGCCCTTTGTGGCAACTGACAGCGGAGGTCTGTTTACCTCGCCCTTGTGGCAACTGACTGGCGGTGGGGGCCATCTCTCCCAATTGGTTTATTCCACTCTTGAGTATATTTTGTCTATGGGAATCATCTTCTGAAATGGTGTAGACATAAACTGTCTACCACGGGTTATGGATATTAATGTCATTCCTAGTCATTTGTGACTACTTAAGTCTTACTCTTCTTAACCACAATTGGTTCTAACATCAACAATGGATGCTTACTAACTATGTGGTGTGACTACTTAAGTGGACGACTTGGTTTGGAAGTTCTCTATCTCTATCTTTGTCTTGTTTTCTTTTCTCTTTAACTTGATTGTTTTGAAGTGCTTTGTCCCTATTTTACTTTTAAGAGTTTGTTTTCATGTTACTGTTTATTTTGAAGAGTTATGTTTTATAAGTTTGTTTTTGGAGTATTGTACCAGTTCCATTCCAGGGAACTGACTCACCCCTCTCGGGGTGGGCTGCTTGGTTTCATCTTGCAGGTACAAATTGATTTACAGGTGGCCACGACGAGCATGAGTGATTGGGATGGGATTAGGTTTAAGGAGAGTGAATGTATTTAATTACTGTTATGTTATGTTAAGTTTTCTCGAAGTTCAGACCGTAACTTAGTTAATTGTAAAGGTTCTAATTGGTGAGGTTGGTACCGGGTGTTTGGAGCCCGATGGTCTGTAGCACCTTTAGTTTATTTTCCGCTGTTTTATTATTATAGGGGTGTTACAGCACCTCCTGTATCTTAAATATTTCCTTGCACACCTTCACTGATTCCTTCAGTCTCTTTAATTTAGCTGGGTTCTTTTACTTCAACCATTCATGGTAATCCTTAGCTCTTGTTTGACTTACACTGCTGACCGTAGAACGGAGTCGACTACTTCCCGTGTTCTGGACTCTACTCGTATACATATATGGGGTATCATACTGATACATTACTACTTACCTAACTAACCTATAAGTTGGTCTGTCAGGCCCACATGCTCCTATCGGAGTGCGGTCGTCCCACAACACAGTTGGTACACTTGTAGTGTCCGTCACACGCCTAGGTGAAGTATTCTGTTGTCAACTCCCTTATATTGTCCCGTGACAATATTCATTCCTTGCTTCCTGAACTTAATCGAGGGAAAGTTTATCCACTGTTGTATCCTTGTCAACTGCCCCTGGTTTCACTGGTTTGGTTTAAAAGAAGGTTGGAAAGAAGTGTTGGTTTGAAAGAAAATCTGGTTTTGAAAAGAAAGGGTTTGAATACATTTGGGTTTGAAAGAAAATTTTCATGGTTTCACAACATCTTCTTACCTTAGCCAAGTCTAGCTTCTTGCTGACTGATGTACTTCCAATTACAGAGATTAGGCTAACAGGCCCTTCCACTGTTATGACGATCACATTTAACTTTCTAGTACTTTACCAAGTACTTGTAGTGGTTATAAATTTCCCGAACAGCCCTGTTATGGCAGCACTTGCTATGGCAAGTGCGCCATGCTAACTGGCTATCGGTTTAACACATACCGGTTGTGGTATCGTCTTTATCCGCACTGTCATCAGTGGCCTTGTTGGCCCTTACTGATCTTACTGCCTTGACAATATCCTTTGGGTAACTTCTCACTGTATTCACATAATAGTTATCAACTGGGGTCTCCCATTCTTGGAGTCCCCTTTTTACTTAGCATTATTTTCTCTTTGTAGCCCGTTCCACGCATCGTCGTGGTTACTGAGACCTGTCTCTTGTTTGGGCACTACGTTATAGTTCCTTAGTTGGTTGGTACACCGTTGGTGTATTACTTACCAACTGTGGTCCCATAGACATTCGTCTCGGGTTTCACTAATCCACTTCTTGCTTGTTGCACGGTCAGTGCGTTGCAAGCTGGTTATTCTCGACTGCTCTGCATGTCGACCCAGGTTGCCGGAAATTCTATTCTTCTGTACACTGATTCTTCGCTCTTCGCTATGAAATGCGGTTAACACTGTTTAGATGGGAACCGTCTCCGGGATTCCCAGTTTTCGGGATCTACCGTATGACAGGTTCTCCGTACCTTTAGATGTGTTTAATAACAGCCAGATCGGGTATTCCTGAGTAAGAGTGGACTTCCATCTCTCTGGCGTTGTTTCCCAAGTTATATAACAGGGATTGTGGAGGGCGGGAAGGATATAGTAGGTTTCCAGTATTCACGGGTAGTTCCTATCTAGCGTATCTCTCACGCTATCACTCAACCCTTAACCCAGAGTACTAAAATCCTAACTCGGTACTTCCTAAGCTCGGTAATTCAGTCATCAGAGTGATACTCCCAACTACCACCGTACACATAACATTAAACTGCAGCGGAAAATTCAACTCATCACATTACTTAATTCAATGGTGTTACACGCCGTTAACCACCCACGTGGCTAACAAGGCTAATACATAAACATTGTACCGGTCTGATGGGCTAAATTCCCGAGCGACTACACAATACTTTCCCCTTCCATTAACAACAACAACAACATACACCTTTCAACTATACCGAGTGTTTTTAAACTGATGCCGACAACAATATCGGTCTTACTACACCTACTGTATATACACTTAAATGAATACCCATGTACAATGACTACCCCGTCCTACTCTCGAACGGCTTCCAGCTCTCTGTACCTGAAATAGGAAAAGAAGAGAAAGGGTGGCCCCCAAGGGGCTCAGCACCTTTGCTGGTATGGTAATCCCGCAGCCCACATGCTACCGGGCCACGCACAACTAATTGTCGTCTTAGCATGCGGTTGATTATTTTTAAATCATGCATGCAACTGTAAACACACAACACATAATCATTTCGCCTCAACGGGCTCAACAACGGATAACATATCCTTACTTAATAAGTCACTCATGGTATTCATTATCCCTAGAGTGTTCCTCCTCTAATGGAGCTACTTCCTTAATAGACGACACTTACCCTTGAATCGGGTTATCCTTAAACGCCTCTTTTCTCAACTGGGATTCATCTCATGATCCACACACTCCATATCCTACAACATATCTCATTCCTCACATAACAAAACCTTTCTTGATTCGGCGTACACATAACAACATCGCATTCATTTTAAACACCTAACGTATACATATCATAGCATAGCAGGAGAAATTGCTTAGCACAATAACAACACAAACACCATAAGATCGGTTCACACAAGGAACCTTCCACCATAGTTAGTATATATAGTGAGCCTAGAGATTATTGCCAATCTCATGCTAAGCTCGTTACCAACCTCGTTACCGTCCAGTTATATCGAACGGTTAACTTAAACCCAAGGTGTGTCGGATATAGTAATCCCAAGCACACCGAAATAACATTCGTATGCCCCTGTGGCCCGACGTGAGTCAGTAATTAGCTTTGGATAAGCTAAGGGAAGGTAGAAACCAAATTGGAATACAACCTATACATACACCAAGAGAGCCGAACCGGATATGACATCGACTCCCGTCCATCACACGTGGCCGGAACATACCGGACTCCTCACCCCCCATTAGCACATATATACTTATAAATAAGTAGTTAGAGACCCATTATGGAGCCTACCACACCCACACCATACGGTATCATAACCGAGTTAAGCACACAAGGGAGGTTCACACACTTGCTTACAACAACAATATCCAACTAACTCACACATAGCCGTGGTTAGAACGTTCCCAAGGTTTGGGTCGTTAACTCCGAATACCGATCTCTCACGTGTTCCTAGTTCTAGTTAGCTAAGGTTCAACACTTATTTGAGGTTAAACGGTATCGGAGACCAGTTGCGCCACATAAATGAATTACTATAACTCATTACATGTTTTAATCTTACAAGGTGGCAAACACTCAGAAAAACACATTGGCATACAAGCCGGTGTAATCCGGTAGGACACAGGTTGCAAGAAAACCATACCTGTCGCCACGGTCCACTATATCATGTCCTTTTAGGTTCCTCGAACGAATCCCGTACAACTGGTAACATCACAATTACTTTTATTAATATTGGGGTAACATGTTTGCTTAACGTTTAAAGCGCCCATAGTTTACCCCGTCATTCCCGTTACACTTAACTTACTCTTGTGATATTAAGTTTACAACTCTCACATCAAACCCAACACTTGTTTACACATTTTAAGGCCTTTATATGCCACCAAACAAGGCCTAAACATCACCTAAAACCATTACCATTCAATTCCCCATGATTAGAAGCCTTTAAAACAGATTTTGCAACACTTTTGACCTGGTCCGGGACTTGGTCCGGACCCAAGGTCCCGGACCACTTGTAGAATGTACTCTCGGCCTTATTTTACCCTTGGTCCGGGTCTTGGTCCTGGACTAAGGACCCGACCACTTCTAAACTTCACTCTCGGCTCTTTTTAAGGGGTGGTCCGGGTACCTATACAAGGGCTAGGTCCCGGACCATGTTATTAACTTGTCAAAACATCATTTTTCAACCCCTAAACCAACCTTAAACCTTACCTAATCATTCCATAAACTTTCCACATGTTTCCTACATGTTTAAACACCTTAAAACAAGCACTAAACTTTCCTAAATCATCACTAACTGGTTACTCAATTCCTTACAACAATTCCTAGCACTTATAACATTTTTCTTAGATTTCTAAGTGGTATATCATGCCTACTACCTCAACTAACCAAAGTGTTGTCTCACAAACATTACCACCACTCCAAAAGCATTATTTCTCATACTCACCTCCTTTGCACAATTGCTTCTAATTTCCACAAGTTTTCACTTAGACCTTCACTAGGGATTTCTTTTCCTTTGTTTACCAAATCTTGAACAAGACTTAACACTTCACATAACAATTCCTTGGTGTGTTCAAAACACCCATTTGAGTTCTAAATCCTCCAAGACAATGCCCATGGCACCTTAACACCTAAGAACACCATGATTCACCTTCTTCCCCCATCTTAACACTTAACAAGTTCCTAGTACCTTCTAGGTCTTAAAATCTCATTTCATCACATAAACTCCTTTGTTTATCAACTAAATTTTGCCATAGCTTCTCTTGTAACCTCTCACACCCAAACACTTAGGTTTTCACCTTTAGACAACCAAGAACACTTAAATCCATCAAGAACACCATCACACACAAAACTTCACCAAATTTACACTACATCACAATATAGTGCATGATTTAAATTGCTTGGCACTTAGGCCCTTAAAATGCATGGCTCTTAGGACCTTAAATTGCATAAACCATAAACACTGAATTTCCCACATAATAATGCCTTTGACCTGCAAATACACCCAACAATACATATACCCTTAATAAACTCCTTGAGAGCATCTTACTAGCTCATTTACCATTGGCTCTTTAGGTAGTTTTAACAAGCATTATAAGCTCATTTCTCCTAAGGCATTAAACCACATTGAGATAGCATATTTACCTCTTTTCCACCCAAACTTCGTTCTTGTTTCCTTGTTTAAAATCGGCTAAGCTTAGTTGCTTGTCAACTTCTAAACATTACACAAACAATGTGATGAGTATTCAAGCTCCAAGCTTAATCTCATTGTAAACCCTAGGTTTTACATTGTTCAAAGAGCATTAAGATAGTTGTTTTACCTTGGTCTTGAAGGGAATTGGAATATCTATCAAGAGAGGACTCCACCAAGTCCTTGAAAGATTCAAATGGAGCTAGAACAATGCAACACAATGAGCACCATTAATGGTGATTTTCGGACATCACACAAACATGAAGGAAATGTCATTTTTCTTTGAGTTTCCTTACCTTGAAGCAAAGGAGAACAATAATATGTGAAAAGGTGAGCTCAAGCTCCTCCCATGGAGATTCCTCTTGGCACCGAAATGGAGCTCTTGGAATTTTGAAGGGATAGAATTGAAGAGCTTGATGAGAGGAAGAGAATGGTGGTCTTAGAATTTCATTTGGCCAAGTGAGCTAGGAGATACAAGTGGTCAAAGATGGAAAAATGATGGTGGTGTTGGTGTTGCTGTAGCAAACGTGAAAGAGAGGAAGAAGATGGAGTTGGAGACGTGTGAAATGAAAGAAGAATGAAGCTAATGAGGTAAGTTTGCTTTTGTAAGATATTTTAGCTTAAAGTAAATAGTACTTGCTTTATTACTTGTTTATTTATACTTAGGCTAGCAAGAGTGGTGACTCACCACATAGGAAACCGGCCCCCATATTATTAGAAGGGTATTATAGTCTTTGTTGACCAATTTAATTACTTATAACAACATATGTTACAAACTAGCTTATAAAAGTTACTATTCATAAAAACAAGGCACATAGAAGTGAAATTTTTGATTTCCCATTGATATAGACTTCCAAATGTGATACTATATAGTACACATGTTAATTAAAGAGTAATGATGGACATTTAGCCATTCAAAACTCATTTACAAGACAATTTTTCAAAAACGTGCTTAAGACTCCTTAAAGCACTTTTTGTGTTTTTACTTGTTTTCAAGCTTGGTTTTCTTTGGTAATTGATTTAATGTTCATTAACATATTTATAAGGTATAGGTATGACCATTAGGTCTTATACACATTTATCCCAAGCTTAGAGCACATTTTAGCCCATATTGACCTTAAGGTATTTATTTGTGTTTTGTTTGGTTTCATTGTCTACCAAGGTTTCCTAGGACTTAATTAGCCTTATAAAGTCATAATTTATATTATCAAATCTTGGTAGGCTCTTTGGGTCCTAGCCAAGTTCACTCCAAGCTTAGAGCATGTTTTTGCTCAAACCGTGTCTTAGTGTTTTATTGTGTTTTACCATGGTTTAAATGGTTCATTTATGTTTCTAAGGCACTTTTTAGCCTTTAAATACCATAGTTTAACATTTACACAACATACCAAGGTTTGGGGTATTTCATTTAGTTTATTATTACTCATGTTTTTCACTCCATAGGTAAGTATTTTTTTTTTCACCAAGGATGTAACTTCGTAAACTCTTACATGCATGAATTTAGTACTGGATCTTAATATACGAGTTTTGAACTGTTCATTGTGGCTAGTAATGAAATGCCTAGCTCAAGATTCCATGATGGTAACGTCTTACCACCACTTCCCCTCAAGTTCAACACAATCCATCACCTGCGTAGAAGATTATTTACAGTTAGATGACAAGGCTTGTCTAGCCCCTAAACTTCCAGAAGTGGGTGTGCACCCCCACTACTTTCAGCCTAGGAGTTCGTCGCACCAGGCACTTCCCGTAGGGTGTTAGGTTAGGTGTTTTCTTTCTAAAGTTAGCATAGAGTTTTAGTGTGGTTTACAGGTTCAGGCGTATGCTACTAGTGTTTGTTAACTTAATAATTTCCTAGACTTAGATTTATCCAAATATTACCATTAGGCAACATTTGTACCAAGTAATTTCTTGAGATTTTTTCAAACTTTAAAGGAGTTGAAGTACTTGCTCCTAATATCAATACTAATTTAGTTATTTAAAGTTCTATTTGTATACTGTTTTCAGCCAAAAGTATTCTTTAAATTTCCAGGAGCATGTGTACTTGCTCTTAAGGAATTGTATTCTTAGCCATGTATTCTCCATAGGTATGCTTTTGAAAATAGCTTAATATATGATTTATCCCAACCAAAATCTTAACATACTCGATAGATGATATTCCAACCTATATTTCTACTGTAGTTTAATGTTCGAACAGAACAACAGCACACCATTCTCTATAGAATTCATAAAAAGAAAAGTGTATAAAGAAATCATTCACTAATCTAAGAAGGGTTAGGAGTCGTGCCTTACTGGAATCCTCACTTCCCATTCTACCCCAATTCCCCAGTTTTAAGTGCACTATAATCTAAATATTTCACTCGGCTTGTTTTCTCGGGTTCAGAGCGTAACTACGCTCTGATACCACTTTCTGCAACACCCCTATAATAATAAAACAACAGCGGAAAATAAACTAAAGGTGCTACAGACCATCAGGCTCCAAACACCCGGTACCAACCTCACCAATTACAACCATTACAATTAACTAAGTTACGGTCTGAACTTCGAGAAACTTAACATTAACATAACAATATAAAGTACATTCACTCTCCATAAGCCTAATCCCATCCCAATCACTCATGCTCTTCGTGGCCACCTGTAAATCAATTTATACCTGCAAGATGAAACCAAGTAGCCCACCCCGAAAGGGGCGGGTCAGTTCCCTGGAATGGAACTGGTACAATTCCCAAAAACACAACTTATAAAACATAACTCTTCAAAATAAACAGTAACATGAAAACAAACTCTTTAAAGTAAAACAGAGATAAAGCACTTCAAAACAATCAGGTTAAACAGAAAAGAAAACAAGACAAAGATAGAGATAGAGAACTTCCAAAACAAGTCATCCACTTAAGTAGTCGCACCACATAGTTAGTAAGCATCCATTGTTGATGTTAGAACCAATTCCCGTTCGGAGTATAAAGACTTAGATTGTCACGAAGGACTAGGAATAATAATAGATCCAAGAACCAATAACTCAAGAGTGGAATAATTCAATTGGGAGATGACCCCCACCACCAGGTATCAATGTCCATATAGACGAGGGATATACAGCCCCCTGCTGTCAGATTTAAATGTCCTGGTGGACGAGGGATATACAGCCCCCTGCTGTCACATATAAATGCCCCCATGGGCGAGGGATATACAGCCCCTGCTGTCAAATATAAATGCCCCTATGGGCGAGGGATATACAGCCCCCTGCTGTTACCATTGAAGCGCGCCACGTCGAAACCTCAAGAACCAGCTCATGGATGAAACAATATCCAGAGTCAAAAGAAAGATTTCCAAGATTGACCTTTTTCCAAATTCCCACTAGATCACCACTACCCAGAGCAATACCAAAACACTCAGTCCTACAAAGTGTAAAAGCGTAAACCCTAAGCAGTCAATGTCTAACGGGGCACCAAATAGAGGAACCAATACCCAAGTGAGTTTCACATCCAAGGCTCAGTTAGTCATACAGGCTGAGTTAGTCACACAACCATTTCCTTTTTAGAAATTCCTCTTAAAGTCAGTTAGCGTTTCCCAAAACATTCCACAAGTCAATCAGCAAAAATCGGAGTACGAGAAATCGTACAAAACATTCCATAAGGTCCAAAACACAACAAGCTGAGTACGAGAAATCGTACCTGGGTAACGTTGTAGCAGTTCTAATCAACTTGCGCAAACAATCAACAGTACTCTGAAGAATATCAAAGGTAATCTATCATCAATCACTTGTAGCCTATGTTACGCTTAAATAAACTCCTTACTCTTATTTCAAAGTCTCAATTATCTTTTAGGCCCTCACTTAAATGTATATATAATCTTTGTGTTATCTGAGAACGTTGTATAGCCCAAGGTGGTAAGATCAAGGAATGTATTCGATTAACATTTGCTAATTGTCCACTCCTATCCACTTTATTCATACTTAACCACAATCCTCACATCAAGACTTTTGAGACCTCTATATCATAAATGTGTTTATGTTATATAATTAAATCTAAGAATTTCGATAATAATCTTAAGCTCAATACCTTTATTCTTAATTTAGAATAAACATTGTATTATGACCTATGATGGACTCATCTCAGAATACTATACTATTATTTCACAATGTAATGATTATGTATTTTATCAATATCTACTAGATAATCCATTGTGATTAAGTTTTCCTCTTAACTTAATTAAGATCTACATCTTGTATATTGGAACCATAGTGTTGTAGACGCATTAGATCATAACCTAATTGAGTTACTAACTCATTTATCTTATCTTTAGTCCAGAAAGACTTTTTATTACATCCAGCTAATAATCTTGACATAAGATGTTAAATTACTTTTCATCTTGAAACAACTATATTATAGTTAACTTAGACTTATCGAACTCTTACATTTAGTATTCACAAGGTACATTATTTGCTTAATTATAACCTATATAATAAGGTGTTTAAATATAACCTTTTATGTATCCTTACTTACCTTTAATCTCCTAAATATTTTATTTTTACACCCATTCACTCTATAGACTATGTATAATCCTTTTGTACTAAACTTCAATAACTTAAGCCTTAAATACGTTTTAAATTGTTTTACAAAGCCTAAGGTTTCAAAGGAATAACTTAATAAATTAATTCCCTTTATTGTATTTAGGATGGACAATGTATCTACATAGAGTAGAATTATCAAAGAATTAAATTCTGGTTCGCAAGTGAAATTGTTAATTATTTAATAAGATAAACCATTATGAAAATTCTCATATTTTATATTCAAAAACATATCATTATTTCCCATTACCGTAAAGTATATCAATATAATATCTATGTAACTTAGTTTTATCTAATAAAAAGGTTCAAAGGTTTTAAGTATCAAATTCCCATTTATAAACCTTCCTATAAATTCTCACTACTAAATACCCCACTTAATTGTATACTCACATCCTGAATACTAGTAATAAATGTATTTTATATGGCTTATCTAATTCTAAGAAACTTAAGGATAATTATTTAGATAAATTTCCAAATCATCGTTTAATATAGAATATATCATAATCCTTTTAATGATTCTATCTTAAAACATTAAGTTATATTTCACTACCATAAATGTGAAGAAATGATTAAATATAGACTTACTAATCCACCTCACATTTAGATGTAAAAGTATTTTACTTATTTTACTATGGTTTATATATTAAGAACATCTAGATGTAAACGTATTACATTTGCTTATTATTAATTATAGAATAAGATCTATTTGTACAACATTTTATGAAATCACAATTTTTCCTAAGTTTTAACTTATTAATTACTTAATCCCAATTTAAGATTTACATCCTGGTTATTGACAAATCAATATTACACATGTATTTTATATGGTTTATATAAATCTTAGAAATTTAGAGGTAACTCTTTAAGCCTAATACATTACTATAATTTAATACCACCTCATATAATATTCTTCTATTTGTATTATGTAGAGGTTTAGTTTAACTTATTAATTCCTTCGTATTATATTTCCTATAAGGTATTTAATTTTATTATGTTTACTGTGTATATATTTATATATACTAGGATTTATACAAAACATTATTTATGTAGTTTTATTGTATTAATTATTTATATTAACTTTTACACACACCTACATCCAAAATATGGTTAATAAAATAAAGTATTTCCCTTAGTTTCAGTTAAGTATATTAACTACCATATTATTAATTAATATAAATGTAGATTAATTTAGCTCCTTGATTTAACCTAAGTCACTATTTTATTTCTTTTACATATATGTGTAAAAATATATATATAGATATATTATATATTCCTTGGTTTATATAAGTTTCCACTTAAATATGTATGTATACATATATGTAAATAATTTCACTTCTATTAGAAACTAATACCTAAACATTTATAAACTTACTGTTATAAAATGTTAATTTAGTTTCCTTTATTTTCCCCAGCTTAGAAGTTTAATCAACAAACCATACTTTAATTTTTGGTTACATTAAAAACCTTATATTATAGGTTATTCTTATGAAAAACTCATAAACACAATTTTTAAAACCTTTTACCATTGCCCAAAAATTCCCAAATTTAATATACAGTAACTATAACATTTTAGACATATTATAAATTTTTTATTTCATAAAAATATCTTTTTAATTTAGCCAAATAATTCCAGAAAACCCGTAACTTGCAAAAATCATAACTTATGTTTAAAAACTCCAAAACCATAATAATTTACATCAAAATAAACTAGATTAAATAAGGAATCTATGGTTAAAATTTCAAGTCAAAATACATTCGGGAAGGTATTTAAATTAACTCAACAAGTTAGGGTTATTTACTGAAATCATAATAAAAACTTAATCTTTTAATTTGAAACGATCTAATCTCAGCCGTCCGTTTGTTATAACTACAATCGGACGGCTACTGAAAGCCCAGTTCTTCATCCGCCCCCAAATCGACTCGAGTACTAAATCTCGATTTTCTCACAATCTACAGAACGAAATCGAGTGATTCTTGTTTCTATGGTTTAGAAATCAAATTTCGGTTCTAATGATACCTATTTCCCCAATTATAATGCAGTGTACGATGGAATTCGAATTCAATTCGAATGTTAGGGTTCTAAGTTCGATTCGATTACAATCTTGCAAAATTCAACACATACAGAGCATAATAACCTCAATTGGTTGTTGGGTTAGGTCGGATACATGATTACTAACAGCAATAACGGAGCAATTTGACCAGAAACTCACCGGAGTTGCAAAAACGGAGGAATTTGATTTCGGGAAATCTGGAAAAATCCGAACTTGAGCTGTTCGAGTAGTGAACTTTGGAGATCTATAAAATACGTTCTAGATCGAGTTAGGCCATGTTCTTGGGCTCATTAGAAAGAAGAAACATAGCTCTACACAATGATAGCAAGAACTAATCCTAACTCGCATCACACAGAAAGAAATTGAAGTCGCAAATCACGAGTTTACCTCTCTGTTTCGGTATTATTTTATGAGCTGGCGAGACCGAAACTTTAGACACCTTTCCCTTCCAATCGGTTGATAATTGGCTTAGACCATAAACATGAAAGTTTTAGAGGAATTAGAGCTCTTCAAAACGAGCTAAAGAACATGGAATTTGGATGAGTAACGAAGAAGTTATGGCTGATCGAAGTTACCTAATTCGAAGAGAAAACTGGAATTGCAGTTTCGGTTTTTGCAGGGTGGCTACTTTGACTCGATTTTCCGGTTGATTCAGAATGAATTAGGGTTTTGTATGAGTTATAGTTGTTTAGAGGGAATGTAGGAGAAGACACAAAGAAGACGGCATTGAAAAATATGGAGAGATGAAAAAGTTATAGCCGTCTAAAGTTAGGGCAAAATCATGAATTCTGTTACCGAAATTCAAGGGATAAATTGGCTAAGTGTTGGCGACCCGTGACAGAGTGACACGTGGCATCTTTCAAATTTTTGACTCAAACTTCAATCTAGCATAACTTTGGCTAGGATGATCCGTTTTTGACGTTCTTTTTATCGATCTTCATGGTTTTCCATAACCTATTTATTGGTATAGGTTTCATGACCTGGTTTGACCATTCTCAAAAAGTCAACTCTAACAAGGCTTAATAAGCTTTAAGGTTTCTAGAATTTTATATTGACTTTTATGTTTCAAAACAATGTTTCAACACTTCCAAAATCTTTATAATTAGTTGGGTGTTTAGGACTTTTCCCAAGATTTATTGACTTATAAATCTTATTTTTAAATTCATAATACTATATAATAATATATAATAATTAGGTTAAATAGGAGAAACCCCTAAACAAAATTTCACAATTCCATATAATAATTTAATATTCATAATTCCATATAATAATTTAATATTTATAATTCCATATAACAATTTAATACTCATAATTCCATATAGTAATTTAATACTTAATAGTATTATTAAAGGTTTAATAAAAGAAATCCCCTAAATTAATTTAAATTAATTTAGGGGTATTTCAGTATATCCCCCTTAAAAGAAACTTCGCCTCGAAGTTTAAAAATCAACTAATAGGCACTCACACCGCTTCGGGTGTGCTGAGACAATAATAATTCCAATGAAATTCCATACCAATCCAATCCTTTATTTCCATCCATTTCCATAACAACATTCCACTCGATATTACTCAAACTCAAAACGAACCAAGATATACCAAGACATAGCATGATGAAAATCAACAGTCACATACTGTGTCATAACTGAGTCATAATGTAAAAAGCCAAGCACATACAAACACCTCTCATTCTGCTAATATTGTTCTCCTTTTACTAACAATGCAACGAGGCATAATCCGGATGAGATAACGAAGGAGGAGTATGCCAGCATATCCCCCTTAAAAGAGCTAAGGTACGCCCTCGTACCGCTACTAACGGCACATTCAAAGAATTCAACACCTTATTAACCAGCTTTGTTGTGAATTTACTGCACCGTTGATTTTATCTATAATCGTTACATATATCTGTATCTCTTGATTGTTATGTAATTGTATTTCCTTGGTGGTTATAAAATTTTATCTTATGATTATTATCCATTCATTTAATGACTGATACGAATTATATGTCCATATATGATCATTTATCATATCAATTATATTACCAAGCTATAAACCATGTGTAACGTACTTGAGTAGTTTAACATAATATTCCCGATCATTTAATAATCCTCAATAATCTTCCAAAATTATCTTCAAAGGTTTATTAGTCAACCATATGTTAAAACTCTATAAGATAAATATTTTCTATGACTTTTCAAGTTTCAATTGTTTTTATAATTAACTATCGTATTTTAGACGATTCATTCAGTGTTTACTTTATAAAATTTACTTATTATATAACTTCACCCAAGGCAGAATTTTAGGAAGTTCTTCCAAAATCTGATTCCTTTACCTTAAAATTTATATATATATTTTTAAGGTAGGGACTCTATATAAAATTTTAAGTCAAATGAGCTAGTCTAATGAAAACTCACTCACTCTTGGTAATTATTTTTCTTAAGGTTTGTTCTATGTAAGTATTCTCCTGATTTTAAATCTTAGTACTCCCTTAGACAATGGTGGCTTTTGTAAATATCACTCTTAGTGTGACTTCTAAGATTTTATCTATGTATAAGGTTAAACTTCTAAATAAACATGAGGATTTCCAAATCTTTAAGTAACTCTCAATTTTTCACTAGACACTCAATACTCCAAGTATTTAAGGCTCAATAATATTTAGTTTATTATTACTCATGTGTTTTCACTCCATAGGTAAGTATTTTTTTTTCACCAAGGATTTAACTTCGCAAACTCTTTACATGCATGAATTTAGTACTGGATCTTAATATACGAGTTTTGAACTGTTCATTGTGGCTAGTAATGAAATATGCCTAGCTCAAGATTCCATGATGGTAACGTCTTACCACCACTTCCCCTCAAGTTCAACACAATCCATCACCTGCGTAGAAGATTATTTACAGTTAGATGACAAGGCTTGTCTAGCCCCTAAACTTCCAGAAGTGGGTGTGCACCCCCACTACTTTCAGCCTAGGAGTTCGTCGCACCAGGCACTTCCCGTAGGGTGTTAGGTTTAGATGTTTTCTTTCTAAAGTTAGCATAGAGTTTTAGTGTGGTTTACAGGTTCAGGCGTATGCTACTAGTGTTTGTTAACTTAATAATTTCCTAGACTTAAGATTTATCCAAATATTACCATTAGGCAACATTTGTACCAAGTAATTTCTTGAGATTTATTTTCAAACTTTAAAGGAGTTGAAGTACTTGCTCCTAATATCAATACTAATTTAGTTATTTAAAGTTCTATTTGTATACTGTTTTCAGCCAAAAGTATTCTTTAAAATTTCCAGGAGCATGTGTACTTGCTCTTAAGGAATTGTATTCTTAGCCATGTATTCTCCATAGGTATGCTTTTGAAAATAGCTTAATATATGATTTATCCCAACCAAAATCTTAACATACTCGATAGATGATATTCCAACCTATATTTCTACTGTAGTTTAATGTTCGAACAGAACAACAACACACCATTCTCTACAGATATTCATAAAAAGAAAAGTGTATAAAGAAATCATTCACTAATCTAAGAAGGGTTAGGAGTCGTGCCTTACTGGAATCCTCACTTCCCATTCTACCCCAATTCCCCAGTTTTAAGTGCACTATAATCTAAATATTTCACTCGGCTTGTTTTCTCGGGTTCAGAGCGTAACTACGCTCTGATACCACTTTCTGCAACACCCCTATAATAATAAAACAACAGCGGAAAATAAACTAAAGGGCTGCTACAGACCATCGGGCTCCAAACACCCGGTACCAACCTCACCAATTACAACCATTACAATTAACTAAGTTACGGTCTGAACTTCGAGAAAACTTAACATTAACATAACAATAATAAAGTACATTCACTCTCCATAAGCCTAATCCCATCCCAATCACTCATGCTCTTCGTGGCCACCTGTAAATCAATTTATACCTGCAAGATGAAACCAAGTAGTCCATCCCGAAAGGGGCGGGTCAGTTCCCTGGAATGGAACTGGTACAATTCTCCAAAAACAAACTTATAAAACATAACTCTTCAAAATAAACAGTAACATGAAAACAAACTCTTAAAAGTAAAACAGAGATAAAGCACTTCAAAACAATCAGGTTAAAGAGAAAAGAAAACAAGACAAAGATAGAGATAGAGAACTTCCAAAACAAGTCATCCACTTAAGTAGTCACACCACATAGTTAGTAAGCATCCATTGTTGATGTTAGAACCAATTCCCGTTCGGAGTATAAAGACTCAGATAGTCACGAAGGACTAGGAATAATAAGATAGATCCAAGAACCAATAACTCAAGAGTGGAATAATTCAATTGGGAGAGATGGCCCCCACCGCCAGGTATCAATGTCCATATGGACGAGGGATATACAGCCCCCTGCTGTCAGATTTAAATGTCCTGGTGGACGAGGGATATACAGCCCCCTGCTGTCAAATATAAATGCCCTCATGGGCGAGGGATATACAGCCCCCTGCTGTCAAATATAAATGCCCCTATGGGCGAGGGATATACAGCCCCCTGCTGTTACCATTGAAGACGCGCGCACGTCGAAACCTCAAGAACCAGCTCATGGATGAAACAATATCCAGAGTCAAAAGAAAGATTTCCAAGATTGACCTTTTTCCAAATTCCCACTAGATCACCAACTACCCAGAGCAATACCAAAACACTCAGTCCTACAAAGTGCAGAAGCGTAAACCCTAAGCAGTCAATGTCTAACGGGGCACCAAATAGAGGAACCAATACCCAAGTGAGTTTCACATCCAAGGCTCATTAGTCATACAGGCTGAGTTAGTCACACAACCATTTCCTTTTTAGAAATTCCTCTTAAAGTCAGTTAGCGTTTCCCAAAACATTCCACAAGTCAATCAGCAAAAATATCGGAGTACGAGAAATCGTACAAAACATTCCATAAGGTCCAAAACACAACAAGCTGAGTACGAGAAATCGTACCTGGGTAACGTTGTAGCAGTTCTAATCAACTTGCGCAAACAATCAACTGTACTCTGAAGAATATTAAAGGTAATCTATCATCAATCACTTGTAGCCTATGTTACGCTTAAATAAACTCCTTACTCTTATTTTAAAGTCTCAATTATCTTTTAGGCCCTCACTTAAATGTTATATATAATCTTTGTGTTATCTGAGAACGTTGTATAGCCCAAGGTGGTAAGATCAAGGAATGTATTCGATTAACATTTGCTAATTGTCCACTCCTATCCACTTTATTCATACTTAACCACAATCCTCACATTCAAGACTTTTGAGACCTCTATATCATAAATGTGTTTATGTTATATAATTAAATCTAAGAATTTCGATAATAATCTTAAGCTCAATACCCTTATTCTTAATTTAGAATAAACATTGTATTATGACCTATGATGGACTCATCTCAGAATACTATACTATTATTTCACAATGTAATGATTATGTATTTTATCAATATCTACTAGATAATCCATTGTGATTAAGTTTTCCTCTTAACTTAATTAAGATCTACATCTTGTATATTGGAACCATAGTGTTGTAGACGCATTAGATCATAACCTAATTGAGTTACTAACTCATTTATCTTATCTTTAGTCCAGAAAGACTTTTTATTACATCCAGCTAATAATCTTGACATAAGATGTAAATTATTTTTCATCTTGAAACAACTATAGTTAGTAAATTAGACTTATCGAACTCTTACATTTAGTATTCACAAGGTACATTATTTGCTTAATTATAACCTATATAATAAGGTGTTAAATAAACCTTTTATGTATCCTTACTTACCTTTAATCTCCTAAATATTTTATTTTTACACCCATTCACTCTATAGACTATGTATAATCCTTTTGTACTAAACTTCAATAAACTTAAGCCTTAAATACGTTTTAAATTGTTTTACAAAGCCTAAGGTTTCAAAGGAATAACTTAAAAATTAATTCCCTTTATTGTATTTAGGATGGACAATGTATCTACATAGAGTAGAATTATCAAAGAATTAAATTCTGGTTCGCAAGTGAAATTGTTAATTATTTAATAAGATAAACCATTATGAAAATTCTCATATTTTATATTCAAAACAACATATCATTATTTCCCATTACCGTAAAGTATATCAATATAATATCTTATGTAACTTAGTTTTATCTAATAAAAAGGTTCAAAGGTTTTAAGTATCAAATTCCCATTTATAAACCTTCCTATAAATTCTCACTACTAAATACCCCACTTAATTGTATACTCACATCCTGAATACTAGTAATAAATGTATTTTATATGGCTTATCTAATTCTAAGAAACTTAAGGATAATTATTTAGATAAATTTCCAAATCATCGTTTAATATAGAATATATCATAATCCTTTTAATGATTCTATCTTAAAACATTAAGTTATATTTCACTACCATAAATGTGAAGAAATGATTAAATATAGACTTACTAATCCACCTCACATTTAGATGTAAAAGTATTTTACTTATTTTACTATGGTTTATATATTAAGAACATCTAGATGTAAACGTATTACATTTGCTTATTATTAATTATAGAATAAGATCTATTTGTACAACATTTTATGAAATCACAATTTTTCCTAAGTTTTAACTTATTAATTACTTAATCCCAATTTAAGATTTACATCCTGGTTATTGACAAATCAATATTACACATGTATTTTATATGGTTTATATAAATCTTAGAAATTTAGAGGTAACTCTTTAAGCCTAATACATTACTATAATTTAATACCACCTCATATAATATTCTTCTATTTGTATTATGTAGAGGTTTAGTTTAACTTATTAATTCCTTCGTATTATATTTCCTATAAGGTATTTAATTTTATTATGTTTACTGTGTATATATTTATAATACTAGGATTTATACAAAACATTATTTATGTAGTTTGATTGTATTTAATTATTTATATTAACTTTTACACACCTACATCCAAAATATGGTTAATAAAATAAAGTATTTCCCTTAGTTTCAGTTAAGTATATTAACTACCATATTATATAATTAATATAAATGTAGATTAATTTAGCTCCTTGATTTAACCTAAGTCATTTTATTTCTTTTACATATATGTGTAAAAATATATATATAGATATATATATATATATTCCTTGGTTTATATAAGTTTCCACTTAAATATGTATGTATACATATATGTAAATAATTTCACTTCTATTAGAAACTAATACCTAAACATTTATAAACTTACTGTTATAAAATGTTAATTTAGTTTCCTTTATTTTCCCCAGCTTAGAAGTTAATCAACAAACCATACTTTAATTTTTGGTTACATTAAAAACCTTATATTATAGGTTATTCTTATGAAAAACTCATAAACACAATTTTTAAAACCTTTTACCATTGCCCAAAAATTCCCAAATTTAATATACAGTAACTATAACATTTTAGACATATTATAAATTTTTATTTCATAAAAATATCTTTTTAATTTATCCAAATAATTCCAGAAAACCCGTAACTTGCAAAAATCATAACTTATGTTTAAAAACTCCAAAACCATAATAATTTACATCAAAATAAACTAGATTAAATAAGGAATCTATGGTTAAAATTTCAAGTCAAAATACATTCGGGAAGGTATTTGAAATTAACTCAACAAGTTAGGGTTATTTACTGAAATCATAATAAAAACTTAATCTTTTAATTTGAAACGATCTAATCTCAGCCGTCCGTTTCTTATAACTACAATCGGACGGCTGCTGAAAGCCCAGTTCTTCATCCGCCCCCAAATCGACTCGAGTACTAAATCTCGATTTTCTCACAATCTACAGAACGAAATCGAGTGATTCTTGTTTCTATGGTTTAGAAATCAAATTTCGGTTCTAATGATACCTATTTCCCCAATTATAATGCAGTGTACGATGGAATTCGAATTCAATTCGAATGTTAGGGTTCTAAGTTCGATTCGATTACAATCTTGCAAAATTCTACACATACAGAGCATAATAACCTCAATTGGTTGTTGGGTTAGGTCGGATACATGATTACTAACAGCAATAACGGAGCAATTTGACCAGAAACTCACCGGAGTTGCAAAAACGGAGGAATTGATTTCGGGAAATCTGGAAAATCCGAACTTGAGCTGTTCGAGTAGTGAACTTTGGAGATCTATAAAATACATTCTAGATCGAGTTAGGCCATGTTCTTGGGCTCATTAGAAAGCAGAAACATAGCTCTACACAATGATAGCAAGAAATAATCCTAACTCGCATCACACAGAAAGAAATTGAAGTCGCAAAGCATGAGTTTACCTTCTGTTTCGGTATTATTTTATGAGCTGGCGAGACCGAAACTTTAGACACCTTTCCCTTCCAATCGGTTGATAATTGGCTTAGACCATAAACATGAAAGTTTTAGAGGAATTAGAGCTCTTCAAAACGAGCTAAATAACATGGAATTTGGATGAGTAACGAAGAAGTTATGGCTGATCGAAGTTACCTAATTCGAAGAGAAAACTGGAATTGCAGTTTCGGTTTTTGCAGGGTGGCTACTTTGACTCGATTTTCCGGTTGATTCAGAATGAATTAGGGTTTGTATGAGTTATAGTTGTTTAGAGGGAATGTAGGAGAAGACAACAAAGAAGACGGCATTGAAAAATATGGAGAGATGAAAAAGTTATAGCCGTCTAAAGTTAGGGCAAAATCATGAATTCTGTTACCGAAATTCAAGGGATAAATTGGCTAAGTGTTGGCGACCCGTGACAGAGTGACACGTGGCATCTTTCAAATTTTTGACTCAAAACTTCAATCTAGCATAACTTTGGCTAGGATGATCCGTTTTTGACGTTCTTTTTATAGATCTTCATGGTTTTCCATAACCTATTTATTGGTATAGGTTTCATGACCTGGTTTGACCATTCTCAAAAAGTCAACTCTAACAAGGCTTAATAAGCTTTAAGGTTTCTAGAATTTTATATTGACTTTTATGTTTCAAAACAATGTTTCAACACTTCCTAAAATCTTTATAATATAGTTGGAGTGTTTAGGAATTTTCCCAAGATTTATTGACTTATAAATCTTATTTTTAAATTCATAATATTATATAATAATATATAATAATTAGGGTTAAATAGGAGAAACCCCTAAACAAAATTTCACAATTCCATATAATAATTTAATATTCATAATTCCATATAATAATTTAATATTTATAATTCCATATAACAATTTAATACTCATAATTCCATATAGTAATTTAATACTTAATAGTATTATTAAAGGTTTAATAAAAGAAATCCCCTAAATTAATTTAAATTAATTTAGGGGTATTTCAGTTAAAATAACATTTTATAAAGTTTTGGGACTATTTTGTAAATATTGGAAACTATGGTGTATGGCCGAGAATTACATATGAATTTATGGGTATATTAAAGTATTAATTATGAAATTAAGTCTTGGTCAAAGTGTTGACCAAAAACTTTGGATTAAAATGATTTATGACATAAAATATTAAGTTTATAAAGTTTAAGGGTGAATATGAAATTTATGAAAGTATAAGTGTAAAACTGAATTTAATGTGGGGTGAATTCATAATTTGCAAAATTATGAGGGCCTTTTCGGTATTTAAGAAAATTGAATATTGAAACTATAGTTTATAAGTTAATATGTAACTTATATAAAGTTTTGGGGTTAAAAAGTGAATAAAAGAAAATATAAGTGAAAACCGAAAGTAAAGGGGTTTATTTGTAATTTATAAAAGTTGGTATAATAAGATTGTAACTTACGAAAGTTAATATGGATATTTGGTAAATTAAAAAGGTAATGTGGTTAATTAATAATTTACAAAAGTTAATGTGTATGTTATGTAATTACCGAATTTATAAGGTTATTTGGTAATTTATAAGAATTAGAATATTCATTTGGTAATTACCGAGAGATTAAGGTGATAATTGGTAAATTATAAAGTTATATGGTTATTTGGTAAGTTGTAAAAATTAATGGGTTCAAACTATGATTACCGAAATTGAAAAGGTTGGTTTTGTAATTTAATAAAGAAAGGAAGTAAAACTAGGTGATATAATGTATTATGGTATATTATGGAGAATAGTATAAGGTTTATGAAATAATTGTGGTTATGATAAAAATAACCAAAAGAATATAATATAAAGTTTATAAAACAATTGAGGTTATATTAAAGATAACCAAATTATATTGGTGTATGGAATAAGTGAAAATAATTATGGATATATAATTAAAAGATAAAGATATATCTTGAATTGGAAAATTCATTATCACATGTGGATATCACATAAAATAACAAACTGATGAACTACCTAGAACCACTGTTAAATAACAGGGGGAAATAAAAATATACAGAGTTAGTATACTACGAGTATAAATCTACAGTGACAGTACTGTAATATTTAGTGAATAGTTATATTAATATTACCCGGTATTGCATGTTTATATAACAACGTGCGAGAAGGAACTACTGAACAGGAATTTGTCAAACTAGCAGTTACTTGGTGAACAGTATGTTAATTGTGTGGTCTGAATGTCCTAAGGATTCCTAAGGTCCAGACGTTATGTGTTTAATTGTTTAAGAGATATCGGTGGTTTTATGTATATGATGTTGTACACTGTATTGCTCAATACTGTTGCGTTCTATTGTTACGCGAACGTCTTATAATTGGAAGTTTATACATCTAAACTGGAACAAGACTAACTGACCTTTAGGTATTATTGATCCTAACTGATGGTCAACTATTATAGTCTTAACTCAAGGATTGGTTATTGTATCACTGACTAAAGGGCTAACTTATAAAGAGAGGAATCCAGACTGTTTCGACTTTCTGGTTGCGCATTGTGATCACTACGAGAGACTTCAATGGGGAGTCACTCAAGGGAATCCATCAGTCACATTCGAGGATGGCGGAGGGCACTGCCGTTGGTGCACAGGTTCGACTGGATCGGTCAATATATATCTAGGGCCATAAGGTCAGCTGGTAACGTTCCAGGAACCCAGGGGACTATCGTCCATTAATAAGTTATTAAGGGTTGTCTTGACATGACACCTGAGGTGGAAATTAATTGGAAAGGTTAAGTGATTGGTTTAAAGGATAAGGGCCAGATGGCCAACTAACAAGTACAGTTTAATACACATATCTTCTTGGTTATTGTTAAGGATTACTGATGTGTGATTATTGGTTATTGTTATGGATTATTGATGTGTGGTTATTGGTGTTGTGTACTATTGTACATTGATGTTTACAGGTGAATTGTTATGTGAGTGTTTAATGTTTGCAGTTATTACTGTTATTATTGTAAACCGGCATTTCATGTAAAGAATCTAATATCAAGATGGCTAAAACGACTTAAGGAATCTAGATGATTTAAGACTACATTTAGCATACCAGCATTTCGATTGCTGAGCCCTTCAATGGGCCAAACATTCCAGGTTATTGAAGAAGACTCAAGCCGGAGTGCGGGACACGGGGGTAGCTGATGTGTTTTCAACAAACACCTTTGGTTTTATTTTGTATTGTATTAAGGAGGTTGTTGTATTCAGTTAGTTGCTCATTTAGTTGGATTTGGTTTGTAATAATTAGAGTGCTCAGTATCTGTTCATCACAACGTGAGGAGTTGTATTGTTGGAAAGAGTAAGGATGCCTTGTTACCACAAGGGTGAGTAACGGCGTGTAACACCAAGGTAGATAGTTTTATTTTCCGCTGCGAATTGTTATTTATTATGTTACGACTTGCGACGTTATTACAGGTTTAGGATTAGGGGTGTTACAGTGACACATTGTGTAACACCCCAACTGCTAAACTCGTCATTATCTCTTAAACTATCACAATTACCATTAATCTCGCAGCGGAACTCTATTACAACAGAGGGTGATACAACGCCGTTAGCCACCCATATGGCTAACCAGGCCTTTCTCTCATGCAGTAACGGTCTGATGGACTGGAACAACCGATTACACAATACTAACACAATACTCATTTCATTTCTTTACTATACCGAGTCTACAATATACGGGTGCCGATAACATATTCGGACTTACACCTCATTCAAATACATAAGCAATTACAATCTAACTACCCATGCTATCACCGACCCCGTCCTACTCTCGTACGGTTTCGTCTTCGGTGTACCTGCGAATAAAAACGTTGCCCCTAGGGGCTCAGCTTAAAGCTGCATATGAAATTCGCATACCCCGAGCGCTAACCGGGGTACGCCGACTACTTTTGTCGGATATACATGGAGTTCATTAGTCAAACAACATGCATCATAGCAATACAACATATGTGTATATTACTCAAGGAATCTACATCCAATCACGGAACACAATTCCTAACTAACATAACAAGGTTGTTAGTTGTATCAGTTTACTCTTAGGCCTTGAGGGTTATACCCCACTATGCCTTGTTTACTCGTTCGATACCTCACCCGCTCTCTCGGGTTACTTATTCATGTACACACCCATTCTCTTGGGCTACTCATTTTATACTCACCCATTCTCTCGGGTTACTTATACACATTACCTCACCCACACTCTAGGGTTATTTATACTCAAGCCCTTGTAGATTCTCGAGACACTACAGGTCTCCTACGTCACGCTTGTTACTCTTAATACATACTTAGGCCAAAACTCATGGCTCTCAAGCATAGTCTTACTTCCCCGGTTTCGACCCTACTCTGGGTCTAGCATGGTGGGAAGGTTCAACTAGCTCACGAAACTCTCTCTTAGTTCCTATCTCTTTTACTTAGGCCCGACTACTCTCGGACTACTTACATTCCCATACACTCCTCTCTCGGAGTTATAATAATATTGTGTATATTAGTCTAGAAGCTTCACACTCGATGTTTCTAATGACCTTGGGAACATTACTTAAGTTTGGTTAATCTTAGGTTTTAAGAGTTACCCATACATTTACTTTACTCATACTTTCGGTTATTTACATATATCAGGTAAAATCCTCATAAAGGAGGTCGACCATGTCTCAAGGGAGTTACTAATCCCCTCAGGTCTCTTTCACCTTCTTCACTAGTTCACATCTTCGAACTATCTTAAATCCCCTTGAAGGAGGTTCAGTTGTCTTTCCACTCTCATTTGTTTCGTGGATTGCTTCAATGTGGTTTTCTAACCATTATCAGGTACTTACTCAACCCGTACTTCTCCTCACATTCTAGGGAGTTCATATGTTTGCGTTTTCGTTATACTTTAACGGATAGTTTGTGTGTTTGCACATTTTCGTTATCATAAGCATCGACCCGATCTACGGGTCTCTAGCCAAACGTTACTCACTATGTGTCGGTCTTTACACTATGTTAGACCACACCGGCATACAAGTATGTTAGCTCATTCAACATACAACATGACATATATAATCAAGCAATGGATTATTTTCATGCTTTAGTCTTGATTAAGCCGGCACACAAACACACAAATCAACGTAACTCGGTTAGCACGCGGAGTATGAGAAAATCATACCTTTCACCGGGGTTTTTACTTTACCGTGGCATCTCACCATGCTCGGGTCACACACGACTCTCTGATAATGTTTCAAACATTATTATTAATACTAAGATCATACGGTACATAATTAAATGCTATTCCCGTATTTTCCCCGTTATCCCGTTATCTCGGTTTTACTTTTGTTAATTTGAGTTCTTACTTCACACTCACTTCTAACACCTTCTTACACTTCCTAGGGCCTTTACATGTCACCAAACAAGGCCTTAACATCTTATAACATCATTAACATTTAAACCCCCATCATTTCCAACCTTTAAAATGCTCTCTGTAGGTTTTTGGGGGTGGTTCGGGACTTGGTCCCTACCTTAAGTCCCGGACCTATACATGGCCAAACTCTCGGCTACTTTTCATGGGGTGGTCCGGGACTTTGTCCATACCCCAAGTCCCGGACCAAGTGCAGGGTAAATTCTCGGGCGATTTTAGCAGGTGGTCCGGGACCTTGTACCAGACTCAAGTCCCGGACCAAACATGGTAGGCGACTCTCGGCATGAATTAAGGGGGTGGTCCGGGACTTTGTCCATGGACTAGGTCCCGGACCCTGCTACAGATTTTACAAATTTGACAGTTTCCCACTCTGTTCAAGGTCCTCTCTTAGCCCATTGATTACCCAATCTTCACCAACCAAAATCCACATGTTTTAGCACCTAATTACTCACCTAATCCCCCTTAAACTAAGCTCCATGTGCACTCACAACTCTAGTTAATTTCACTTAAAATTCACTTACACTTTCATAACTAGTTTCCTTGATCTCCCTTAACTCTTGTAACAGATTTGGTAACTTCTTTTACCATTCAAACAGTGCCATTCCCAGCACTTCAATTGACATTATTTCTACTCCTCATACACACTTCTCCTTAGTTTGGTTTCCAAATCATTAACCACTCACTTAACAACTCTTAAGCACACCTAGTCACTTCCATTAAATGGAACACTCAAGATTATAATCTCCAAGGAAATTTTGACAGCACTTGCCTACTTCCCTAGCATATTCACCACAATGAATCAACTCACATACACTCCTTCATCCCTGTTTAATGAAGCACAAACAACTACAATACACCAAATTCCCTCTTGTTTACACATATACACTAGCTTAGCTTCTAGGTTTATTTGAACACTTAAACCACATTAAAAACAACTTCATTCAACTAACATCATTGTAGTATCATAACTACACCCATTCAAGAGCATTAATTCAACTCTAAAATCAGTTTCACAAGCCAAATAAAACTAACACAAGGTAAGCTCTTTACCTCATTTATTTTCGGTTTTCACCCCTCTTCTTCCTCTTTCTCTTGTTCCCTCTTTCTCTTCTTGTTTTCACAACACACAAGGGGTCTAGATTGCCATCTACAATCATATCCCCATACAGACATATAGAGCTTATTAATTCATTTTCTTCCTCACAAAAACTAGTATCACAAGAGCTAGCTTTTAGGGTTTTAACATAAAGATTACCTCAAGGTGTCCAAATGGAGAGTTAGGCAATCAAAGGATGGAATTCCCAACATTCCACAAAGCATGGAAGAACCGGCTGAAATGGGGAAAAAAATCAATGTGGGCAAAATTTGATTTTTGCAAGGAAAAGCTACAAAGGATGAAACTCTTGCTTTTATTTTACCTTAGAGCATCAAGGTGGTGAAGGAGAGTCAAAATCAGCTCCTTAAGCTTCAAGAGGCAAAACACCCATGGAAGTGAAGGTGGAGGAATCTAGATTTTGAGGGGTGGAAAACGTAGCCCTCGCCGATACGAATCTAACGGTACAATTTTTATGCGATTCGGTGAAGAAATGAGCAAGTGAGAGGAGGAAGATGATGAGGCTTGTGGGTCTCCTTCTCGAATCGGTAATATACAGAGGAAGAAGAAGATATACAGAGGCTGGGAAGAAAAACGTGAAATGAGGAAAGAAAGGAAGGTGAGAGAGTAAGTAGTTACTTTTTACTATTTCCCCTTTTACTTTTCTTTTCTTTCTCCTTTTATTTACTTGCTATTATTAGAGAGGGGGAAGGCTAATTAAGCCAATAAAAATCGGCCCCACTGTATACTTACATGCTGGAGCATTTTTCGGTTTTTGACAGAAAACGCTTGTCATTTTACCCGGTTCGGCACTATTCACTCACCGGGCCCGTTTTTCAGATTTTTCTCGTTTCTTTATTTTTAATGGTTATTAAGCTTCCATTAATACTTAATTATAGTTATTTAATCAACTATAATTTTTACAGGTCCGTTTGACCACTTAAAGTCATGTTTTCGGGTTTTCTCGAAAAACGTGCTTTAAAACTCCGTTAGCGTTTTAATCCATTATTTGGATCCGTTTTCTTCGGGAATCATTCCCGTATACTAATTAGGCCTAACTAAGCCTTAGGAATCCATCTCGGACCCTTACGAGATCATATATCTCTTATTTTCATTTAATGCGCATTTTAGCGTTTTTCGCTTTTCAAGCGTTTTCTCTTTGCTTTTGGTTTTATTCTTTTTACCAATACTCTTTAGGCACCATTAGGCCTTTAATAATTTTATTAAAGTAATTAAATCACCATTATTAGGTCCGGGGTATTAAACATTGTCCCGTTTAGTGAGACCGACCTTTATATGAATTTAAATTTATATGTCCAAACAATAATTATTATTGTTATTTGTAAATTCTATTAATTAGTATTTAATTTCTAATTGGCTTGTGTTTCGCCATTTTAGGCAAAAACGCGACGTATTTTATTTTGATTTCTTAGCTAATTTTTCAATGCTTCTAAAATTCCCCAAATGACCTCATCAGGTATCTAAGACCTCGTTTTTACTCCTAAATATTTGTGGCACATTTTTTAATGTAAAAACGATGAATTATATTTTCATTTATGTTTCTTTTTCTAAACTCTCTCAAGGCCGTTTTAGGCTTCGTTAATGTTTCCTAACGACTTCTTAGGGTTTATTTAAATATTATATTATTCCCTTTTACTTATTTAAGGGTATTTAATTCCTTAATCTCTCATTAATTACTTTTATTTATTTATTTAATTAATTATTAATTAAAGTAATTAATATTTGGGATATTTCACTTGTCGGCATAGTCAATCCACAATCCAAACAGTAATAGGGATCATTAAACCGTCTATCTATCTATGTTCGTGCTCCCAACCATATTCATCCGTAGGATGATACCCCATTTGATCACCTGCACCACTTGGATCACTTGAGCCACCGCCTGAAGCTAACCATGAACCCCATCGCCCATAACCCACACCGTAGACCCTCTGCTTTCTTGATTTTCCTTCAACAACCTTACAGAAAATATGATTAGGGTCAATGTGTGTGGTCTGAGCTGATGGATCATTTGAAGTGCTGACTATTGGGTGGCAGCATCTAACAGATCTTTGTATTTAGACTTCATAATCACAAAACAATGATACCCCACACTCTTAATTATTCAATTAATATTGAATGCAATACAAATTCCTAGAAGAGTTATATAAAAGAACTTTTAGCAATGTCCTCGGCCTTAGCGCAAGCTGGCACACTATTGTCATGTACATCCTTGCTCGAATGAGTGTATATGAACAGTGTATAAGCATCTGGCTCCGCATCGTATTTCTTAGTTTAACAACAATACATTTACTTAAATTAGATATAGGTAAACTATTCTGCAATTTTTTTGACATAACCTCCCCTGTTTTTTAACGTTTCCCCACACGTATATGTATCACAAAATGCACATGATCTGAAGTAGATAACAACCACAACTCATAATTTGCATTCCACTCATAATTTACATTCACACTCATAATCATACTCATGTTCACAAGCATAGTCACCGACACACTTCACAACCACACTATAATATATATATATCATATTTCTGACACATGTGGAAGAGTTGATAACATCAAACTAGAATTAAAACTTTACACATTAAAAAAACTCGACAGAACCCTCTTATGCTCTTTTATCGAGCATGATCCAAATGCATGGGTAGACAGACCACCTCTAGGTGCATGCTCAGTCTTACGATTACGAGAGTTAATCTTGCTAATGCGTTTAAACTCCGGTGTCTCCCATTTTTGTACCCGTACTTGCCAGATCTCATCTAACTTTTATCTTCATCTTTCCACACTTCATCATATAGAGTGTGTCTGAATATCATCTGCTGCACTTCTGGCAGAATATGTCATACACCACGCTCTCAAAGTGAGGATCTCAATGAAAGTGCTTCTGCATAAATGAGAAATTTTGTTTAAATGCAACTTAACAAATAAAGAAACAAATACAAATTATAGATTATTTAATGGTTAAGTACCTTGAACTCATTAAAGTAAAACTGATGGCCATCTTCACCCAACGCTTCCCACGTATGACCTTGGGGAAACCATCTTGTCTCAAAGCAATGAAGTAGTGCACCAGAAACTTTGTTTGTAGACAGTAACGCCCTATAATTACAGGGTATGTCATAAATTTATTATTAGCGTATGCATGATAAAAACCTTATTGTAAAAATGAGTTTGTAATTATAAAGTAGAACTCACCCGTCACTAATAGTGATAAAGACGCGAGGATCAACACCGGTAGCATGTGAAGTTTCTGAGCTACATTGTGTGTCGGGTGGTGAATCATCCAGAAGCTGAGGTGTAGAGTGATCAGAGGTTTGAGGAGTAGACTGCTATGGAGGAGGAGGTGTAGAGCGACGTCTCTTATCCACTGGCTTCGAATTAGGGATTATAGTATAAGTGAACTGACCATGAAGATGAGTGTCAATGTAAGGGTTCCCCATCGGTGCTAGTGTTAACAAGCTTCAGGAAGGAGGGGGCATGCAGGACCCGACGGGGACCCTTGGCTGGATCTTGCTATGTGATCTAAAGCTCGCGGAGAATCGTCCGAGGTAGCAGAAGTGGTTCCCCTACTTCTACTTCGACCAAACGACCAGCTTGATTTAAAGAAACCCTTACCACACTACCATCGCTATGAATAGCCACAACAAACATCACAATAGTTATAATACGTAATCAAATACCTATTTTTTCATTTACTAACAAATTAACAAAAGAAATATTATATTATCATATGTGTGTTTAGTTGTTAATTTTTTGTATCTGGTATGTCCACTAAACCGAATGTTTCATCGTCATCGACTACAGGTGATAACACCACATGATCTACGGTTCATCTTGTAGTGGCTGAACATCTTCCTCATTTGTTGATGAGTCAAGCATATTCAAACTACTTCTCGCTTTCACCTTAGACACAACCTACCAATCTTTCCTATCTCACTTCTTTGATGGGTATGGGCAATAATACACTTGAACAACTTGATAGCTAGCACAAATGGTTCGTACTTGCCAAACTTCCTTGTATGATTAATATCAACTAGCTCATATCAAAGATGTGTTCGTACTCTTTTTTTCGGATCAAACCAATGACAATTAAACATATCAATTTTTTTCATAGGCAATGCAGGATACACTAATTTAATAATCTCTTTTAACACCCCATAATAGTCATACTCTGAGTCACTGTCCCAGAAATGCAAACACCATAGTTGTATGTTGTACGATATTGTGAATAAGATTTTGTGTGAAATTTGTATCCATTTACATAGAATTCTGAGTAGGAGATTGTCACGTTCAGTGGACCTTGTGCCAAACTATGAATAAATTTGTTTGGTGTGAAAACATCATTTGACTATAATATATATAAAAAATTCAATGTATATAATTATGTATGTATTTAAGTACTAAATAGTGTACATAGACACTCACATATGAATGGAACCAAAGTGGAAAATCCCTTCCATCTTAAGGTTTATAGTCTCATCGTTTAGTGTTGGTCCTGCTTTCTGTAGTTCATGCTCGTATATTCTATCACACATACGAATTCAAGTGTTAACACAGTAATGAACAACCAAAATAGATTAATACAATTTAGACAAGTTTCTTACTCAAAGTAAGGCTCAATTTCTACACAATTCTAAAGAACATAAGACTGAGCAACATCTAACTCAAGGGCGGTCATCACTCTTCTTATTCCATTTCCAATAGGTTTTCTCAACGTCATGAAAATAGACAATTTTTCTAGGTTGTCCTCAACATCATCCACATTCACCTCGTTTCTACCAAGCTTGTATGGGTACGCTGGTCTGTAATCAATGAAGTAAAACTTTGTGAATTTGTCCAAAAGGTATCCATTACAAATTGATCCCTTAACCTTGTTGATATTTCTGATGAACCTTTTAAGTATCGCTAAATACCTATTGTATCGATCGATTACAACAACAGTTAGCATAACACATTTTTACAATATAATGTATCTTACTTGAGCACATATAAACTGTGCCTTTCAAACAGATACATCCTTCTGTATTGCACTGGACTAGATAAACTTGCTTCAAATGCAAGATGGATTGGGAGTTGTCCTATTGTGTCATAAAATCTTGGTGGGAAATGTTTTTCCAACTTGCAAAAGATTTCTGGAATTTGACCATTCCTTCTTTGCATATTGGACTCTGAAAGTGATGTGCATATCAACTCCTTGAAAAATAGGCATAACTCATTAATTGGCTCCCACACTTTTTGATCAAGAAGATGTCGAAAAGCTATAGGCATCAACCTTTGCAAGAAAACATGGCAGTCATGAATTTTCATCCGAAACATTTTCCAGTTGGCCATGTCAACACACCTTCCAATGTTGGATCCAAATCCATTAGGGAACTTCAAAACTTTCACCCATTGGCACAAAATTTGTATATTTTCTTGGTCCATGAAATATTTTGCTTCGAAAAAGTGTTTAAAGTCAAATCTAGTGCCAGCTCAGGCTGGTGACAATAATAATTCAATTCTTGGCGTGAGTTAAATGTGTCCTTTGTCTTATCCTTCACATTAAGAACATCAATGAATATGTTGTCAAACACAATTTTTCCACAATGCATTACATCCAAAATATGTCTGATAAACAAATCTTTTAATAAGGTAGATCCCAAAATAAACTTCTTTTTCTCCATCCACATGTATTTGTACCTTGAGCATTTACTTTAGTCGAACCTACCTCAGTGACCATCATAACGCCCATATGGTTCAGTTCTGTTAGTATTTTATCGCCAGTTTTAAAAGGTGGGGCAACCTTGATCTCTATGTTCCCTTTCTGAAATGATTTTTATCAGCTCAAAACTTGTGATCCGGAGGAAGAACCTTTCTAGAGTTGTCATACCAAGACTACTTCTTACTACAACGTAATATGAATGCATCACTATCTTCCATGCAATTGGGGCATGCCAGTTGACCAACAGCACTCCAGCAGGATAACATTGTGTAAGCTGGAAAGTCATTTATTGTTCAATCAAAGCATCTCGCATTTCAAAGTTTTTGTTCTTTGACACATCATACGTTGTGACTTCAGCCCACAACTCCTGTAATTCAGCTATGATAGGCTACAAAAAGATGTCAATCTTACCTTAGGATTTTTTGGATAGGAACCAGAACTGTAAGAAAGACGAACTCATCTTTTATAGACATCCCAGACGGTAAATTATAGGGCGTAACAACAAAATGGCCAACAAGAGTATTGTCCTCTAGAGACTGTAAATGGTTGAAAACCATCAGTGCATACCTCAAGTTTGACATTTCTAGAATCCTAAGCAAAATTAGTGTAAACTTGATCAAAGTGTTTCCACGCTTTTGAATCGGAAATGTGACACATGTTGTCATCTCCCATCTTGTGTTCGGTGTGCCATCTCATATTGGCATCCGTTATAGGAGAAGCGTAATGCCTCTTTAGCCTTGGAATGAGGGGGAAATATGCATCTTCTTGTACAGTACCTTACTTTTCCTCCTTTTTGTCCCTTCTTTGACAGTCTTGTATCTAGGGTGAGTGCAAAACTTACATACATCTAGATCTTTACTTTCTCTCTAGAAAATCATACATAGTTCTAAACAACAATTAACTTCTTCATAGCGTAACCCAAGACCACGTATGATTTTCTTTGCTTCGTAGAAGTTTTTGGGAATGTCAGTGTTGTCTGGGCAGAGCTCATAGTAGGTTTTGCAAACTCGATCAATCAATGCCCGAGGTGCTTGGAAGTCGCTCTTAATGAACATTAATTCAGTGGTGCTAGATATCACGCTATGATGAGTGCTACTGAATAACTTTCTTCTAGCATATTCCATTAACACAAAAAAGTTCTTAGCCTCAGGATTAGGAGTATCCTCTACTTCCTCTTCAACCTCCGACATTAAATTAAATGTATCCTCTAATTCTTCTAGAACCTCACCATCAACATGAGCAATCATTTGCTCCATCATTTCAGCATGTTGCACGTCAAGTGGCACTGTGGTACTCGTGGTAAAGTTATTTTGTATGGGTGTGTTATCTTCCCTGTGGAATATCCAATCAAAGTACATAAACCCTATATGAGCTAAATGAATATAACGATATCAAGCTCGAGATATTGTCTGTTTCTACATCTTCTCATGTAGCAAGGACACTTAATTCTACCATTTTCCATACAATTTGGGGGTTGTAGTGCAAAAGCGACAAATTCTTCCACTTTTTTTCAACCATTGGGTAGAGATTCTACCTCTCTTAAATGTTCTCTCATCAAACATCCACGCCCTATCAGGTCACATACCTATACTAAAAAACACTAATTTAGTTATACCTAATAAAGTAAAAAAAACGTTGGCATAGTCTCCCCTAAATTTTTACAGTACCGCTTATTTATAAGCACCCAACAATCAAGGTTCACCAATTAATATATAATTAACAGAACCAAACAGGCTATCGACACAATATCCAGAATATGATACAATATATCCAACAAGCACGGTCCACCATGTACATCAAACAATTCTACTATATAACACAATGTATACGATTATCTTCTATTCTTACTTTTCAATATACCACATTTGAATAAAATATCCTTTTGCTCCTATCAATTAATATATATACTTTTATCTATGAAAAACTAATAAATACATATACACCACTTGATCCTTCAATTATAAATTTACTTGTATCTATTAAAAAATGTTTCAATTATAAATCTACTTGTATCTATGGGATTAGTGTACCTCATATTTTAATTGAGTATACAGAAAATGTTTCAATGACAGTGACGAGTGAATACTCAAACAAACTTAGACATCTCAATCCTCAAGAGTCAATTCGCTAGGATAATTAAGTTAATGCTTTTGTCAGAATTATATTGGGAGGTTTTACCCTATCCGCAACTACATTGTTGTGGATGAATGAGAATGATCGCCACTTATGCACTACATTCCAAGCTACATCAAGTTTGTAAGAAATAGCTTTTAGCCTCCACATATATTCTGTTAGCCTCTACTGAACTTGTGTTAGACCCAAAATTTTAACCCCCCGGAAGAGAGTCTCTACTAATAGGCTAGTTTGGTCAAGTAGCGAGGGTTCCCAGTTCGATCGGCACATTTTAGAGTACTAGGGACAGCTTAGTCATCTTCAGGGGCATTTTTGTAATTTTTCAAGGCTCCTAAGCCCCCTATGAGCTTTCTCTCTCCTCCAAAGAAGGGTCAAACCAATTCAAAATGCTTTGAAATTGTAACCCATGATAGAGGATGACATTTTGGGCATAATGGCGTTGGAATTTTGATTTTTTGAATTTCCAATAAATTTCTAGCAATTTCTGATTGAATCTGAGGAGAAATTGAGTTTAAAAAATATTCCACTATCCAAAAAATTCGATTCTACTTTGGAAAAATCAAAAATACCATCCTTTACCCATGTTTAAAATTTCATAGTCAAATTCCTTTTTGAAGCCTTGAGCTAAAATGTCGGTAAATCTCGGTTTTTACCGGATTTTTCTATCTTTAAGGAAGCCTATATAAGGAACCTTATCCCTTGATCAAATGAGAACTTGAAGAACCCTAACACTTCAGAAAACTCAGCAGTCACAACCTCCCCACGTTTTTACACATCTGAGCCCCAAAATTCCATTGAAATCTCACAAAATCAACACAAAAACACTTTTTCCAATTCCCACAACATCAACAATCATCAAACCTTCACCAAAACACCATCAAGGCGTGAAGAATATCAATAACAACAAGGAGTCAGAAGTTCGGTTCGAAGTTCTTCCAGATCCGCCATCAATGAGGCCATCGAAGAATCCCGACGTGAAGAAACACCTCAAATCCAGAGGTAAAACAGGTTAAAGTTCAAGTTTCCCGACTCTCCTCAACTCCATTAACTCTCTGTTGAAATTTGGAACCAAACCGAGCTTTTTCGGCTCCTGAGTTTGTATTTTCCTTTGTTTCTGCCTGATAAGTTATGCACTAAGTTTCATACTTAATTCGACTTCAAATTGAAAACTTTTGACTACGGACGTATTATACATCTTTCAGGATACACGTCCATAAATTTTGAGCTGAAAACATCGTCGGGAACCACCAGAAAACCCCTGTTCGTGGGTGGTCCGTGACCTCGGACCTATGGTCCGGGACCACGGACGTGTTGTCCGTGGCCACAGACACCCACGGACGGCGGCAGGATTTTAAAATTTTCAAAATTTAGGTTTTTCTAAACAATGTCCGGGCCCACAGACGTCCTGTCCGTGGCCCCGGACATTTTCAAAATTTTGTTTTCTCTTAAATTCAACTTTTCTGAGTAATTAGGTTAACTGAGGTCCGTGGGTTTGGATAGTAGGTCCGTGGCCACGGACGAAAACAAATTTGACCTAATTCTACCTCTGAAACCCCAATTTATGTAGTTTTAATTTTCACTTTATTTTTTTGTCAAAAAATATCAAAAATACTAAATAATCTGAAACTTGCGCGCTTAGGTTAAAACAACTTTGTAGTAAGCCGTAAATAAACTAAGTAGAGGAAAAAAGACCTAGGAGGGGTAATGAAAGTAATTTGAACCCTTAATAAGTCGAATACCAAGCCCCCGAACCCGAAATCTACCTTTCCTAATTTACCCTAGGTTAAAATTACGTGGCGACTCATAATAGGTTCCAGTGAGCTAACTTAGGTTTTAATAATTAGTGTTATATGACATAGTTATTAAACTTAGGTTATAAGTGGACCTAAAACCCGATCAGATCCTAATCAACTCGAATCAACATAGGATAGGGTTTGAAAATCGAGGCTCACAGACTAGCAACTCCGCTGGGGACAACTTCTTAATTTTAAGAAAGAGGGCTTAACTTGAAAATGTTTACTTATGACTTTATTACATGGTTTGTTTACTTTCGTGTGCACATTAATTTTATGCACCTTTGCATCATATGAGAGCGAGGGTCCACTTAAACCGATTTCACCTCAGGACCCGGTTTCGGGTCCCCTGTCAGGGACTCACACCTTTTTAGGTGATGTGAATAAGTGGGGGAAAAGAGGAGGGTGTCGTCTAACCACACCCGCTTAATACCTGGGCTTTAGCCCCAAGCATTTTCCTGGCAGTGTCCTTACCTAACCTTGTTTGGTCATTCAAAGACCCGACCGTAGACGCACACCTTCAAGTGATGTGAAAAAAGTGGGGAAGCCCAGAGAGAATAGCGTGCAAGCCCTATTCCTTTGTTGTAACATCCCAACTACAACGTCATACTTAACAACCATTTTGCAGCGGAAAACACAACTCATCATTTACTTAATTCATTGGTGTTACACGCCGTTAACCACCCACGTGGCTAACAAGGCTAATACTTACACAGTGTATCGGTCTGATGGACCAGATTCCCGAGTACTTACATAATACAACACCATTCCTAATCCAACGATCAATATACATTTACATTCCAACTGTACCGAGTCTTTGCAAACTATTGCCGATAACAGTTCCGGTCTTACTACACCTACAATACATACTTAACTGAATAACTACCCATGTACAAACTACCACCTCGTCCTACTCTCGAACGGCTCCCAGCTCCATTGTACCTGAAAAGGAAAAAGGGTGGCCCCCAAGGGGCTCAGCACCTTTGCTGGTATGGTAATCGTGCAACCCGCATGCTACCGGGCCACACACAACTAATTGTTGTCTAAGCATGCAGTTGATTATAATTAAATCATGCATGTAGAACTATAAACATGTAACACAATCACAAACATACCACACTCATAAGCATAGCAATACCAATTGCATAGCAACAATAACACACATAACACATTAGGAACGAATCCCTTGAGGGGAAAACGAACCAAACACCAATTAGTCAAACTTAGTAAGCCTAGAGTATGATTTTAGTCTCATGTTAAGCTCGTTACACCATAACTTATTTGGGTGTGTCAGTCTTAATATAGAACCGACCACACCATCACACCATGATTTTATTTATAAGTGTCGGTCTTAATATAGAACCGATCACACCATACATAATCCCCCTAGCCCGATTAAGTCGAGTAGGTAAGCCTTGGTTAAGCTTGTGGGTGATTGTAATCCAAGAGGGGAAACAATCAATAACAGAGTGGGAGTTGAAATGCATATAGGCATCAACTTCCAAACAAATTTTACAATGATCCCCCTAGCCCGAAAAATAGTCAGGTAGGTAAGCCTTGGTTAGGCTTATGGGAGATTAAATTCCAAGAAGGAAAACAACCATACATGGGAGAGAGTTGAATCCATTATGGATATCAACTCCCGTACATACGCGCGCGAGCGAGACTCCCGGATTCCTCACCCCCCATTATTATATATACAGTTCGGAGTTCCATTATTGGAACCTATCACAACCATACACCATATGGTGTTACAACTTGGTTAAACACATAAGGGAGGAAAACACTTTTGCACACAACAACAACACACACCTAACACACGGATAGCCGTAGTTAGAACGTTCCCATGGGTTGGGTCGTTAAATCCGAATACCGATCTCTTATGTGATCCTAGAGTCGGTTAGCTAAGGTTTAACACGTACTTGAGGTTAAACGGTATCGGAAACAAATACACCACATAATGAATTACTGTAAACTCATTTCATGCTTATTCTTGTAAGGTGGCAAACACACAGAAAAACAGGTTGGCACACAAGCTGGTGTAATCCGGTAGAACACAGGTTGCAAGAAAACCATACCTGTCACCTTGAGGATGGCTAGCCTTACATGGCGACCTCTTAGTCCCGACTGCCATCTCGTCTAGTTTTCGTTCCTATTATTCATTCAATCGAACGGTTAATTACCGTTCCTACTTTTCGATTTACTAATTACTTCGCATAATTATGTTGTAAACTTTCACACTTAAACTTGTACTTGTTCGCCCTCTTAATGGTCATTATAATTCACCAAACATCTCTTAAACATCCATATAACATCAATACCTAACAATCCCCTTCATTACATGTCATTGTATAACCTTAAACATTTAAATCATCTTACTTAACTTAACCTCTTAAGTCCTTATATACTTATCTTTCTAATCATCATTACCCTCTTGATGGCATACCACTAATAACACTTAACATTCTTAAAATTTAAATTAATTTTTTTTTATAAGTATGGGCCGACCGACCCACCGACCGACCCAATGCCTTGGGTCGGTCCATTCCAGAAACATTCTTGTTCACTGACTTTTGCCCGACCGACCCAAGCTCAGCCCGACCGACCCAAAACGCTCTGGGTCGGTCGAAGTCAGAACTTCGGCCCTTTGGGAATCTCAGCCCGACCGACCCAGCCAGGGTCGGTCCCCTGGGTCGGTCGACTGCAGAACCTTCCCAAAACTTTCCTAACTTGCTCCAAACTTCTCCTCAAGTTTCCTAATATGTCCTAACACCATTTAGGCACCCTTACATCACTTTTTACCCATGATTAAGCCTCTATCTCACTTCTTTGATCAACTTACTTCTAAAACCTTCAAACACTTGCTCATTTCTTACAAACATTCCTAACACTCATAACATTTCCCTTAGGTTTGCTAAGTGGTAAATCATGCCTACTATATCCACAAACCAAGGTTCCTTTAAAACATGATAACCCCTCCTAAGCATTATTTTGCATCATCATCGTCTCCTTTTTACAAACTCTTTAAAGTCTTTTCCACAAGTTCCCATTCAAACCTTCACAAGTCATTTTACTTCCTTTATTCACCAAACTTTACACAAGTCTCAACAACACACTCACCATGACTTTGGTGTATTTGAAATCATCCATTTACTCACTAAACCTCCCAAACAATGCCCAAGACATTTTAACACTTAAGAACACCTTAACTCACTTTCTTTCACCAATTTAAACCTTAACCATTCCTAGTACAACCTAGGTCACCAAATTTCTTTTAAACACTTAGAACTCCTTGTTTGTCAACTAAACCTTGCCATAGCTTCTCTAGTATAACCTTACACACAAACACATTGTTTTTCAACCTTAAACAATTCAAGTTAATCTTCACAAGGAATGTTCTTCACCCACAACTACACCTTAAACCACACCACATCACAATATAGTGCATAAACTTAAATTGCTTGGCACTTAGGCCTTTAAATAACATGGCTCTTAGGCCCTTAAATTGCATTAATCTTAAACACTGAATTTCCACATATTAATTGCCTTTAACCTGCAAATACACAAAACATCACATATGCCCTTAATAACCTCCTTGAGGATGGTTTTCTAACTCATTTACCATTGGCTCTTTAGGTAGTTTATTAAGCAAATATAACTCAATTTCCTAAGGCACATAAACCACATTAAGTTAGGTTATTTACCTCTTTTCTTCAAGATTTCCTTTCTTGTTTTCTTGGATTGAAAATCAACAAGGAACTTGATCACTTGTCAATCTTCTAACCATACACACATATAAGGGTAATGAGCTTTAAGCTTCATACTTAAACTCATATATAAACCCTAAATTTACATAAGTGTTTTAAAACACTAAAATGGAAGTTTACCTTGGAATTGAATCAGAGTTGGGTTAAGTAGCAAGAGAGGACTCCTCCTAGTCCTTTGAAGTTTGAATCAAGCTATGGAAAGAGCAAGAGAAAGCGCCATTAGGAGGTGATTCTCGTTCATGAACAAAAACAAAAGGAAAAGTAGATTTTATTTGGTTTTCCTTACCTTGAAGCAAATGAGAATAACAAGGTATAAAAAGATAAGATCTTCCTCCTTCAATGGAGATTCTCCATGGCACCGAATTGGAGCTCTTAAGGATTTGAAAAGATAGAAATGTAGAGCTCACTCCAACTAAGACAAAGGTAGTCTTGGAATTAAATTTGGAGAATGGAGTTGGAAGTTACAAGCAAATGAAATTGAAAATGGTAGAGGTGTTGTAGCATTACCGTTTTGGTGCTGGGAGAAGATGAAGAAATCGGTGGAGGAAGGTGGGAAATGAAGAAAGTGATGAGAGAGGGATGACTTATGAGATATTTGTTTAATAAGGCAAATAGTGCTTTTTCTTTTCCCTTCTTCCTTTCTTAATAAGCGAGCAAATGGTGATGACTCACCACATGGAAAAACCGGCCCCTCCAATACTAGGATATTAAGGAGCTAGTTTGACCATTTAATTTACTTATGTTGACTTAATGCTAAATTAAGCACAATTTGGGCATTATTCACAAATTAGTGCACAAAATTATGAAATTTTTGATTTCCCATTGATTCAGACTTCCTAATGTGATAATAAGTAGTACACATGTTGATTAAGGTGTAATGATGGGCATTTAGCCACTTAAAACCCATTTCCAAGACAATTTTTCAAAAATGTGCTTTAAGACTCCTTAAAGCATAATTTGTGTTTAAACTTGTTTTTGAGCTTGGTTTTCTTTGGGAATTGATTTAACATGTTCTTTATCATGTTAATAAGGTCTAGGAATGACCTTTGGGTCTTATACAAGGTTACACCAAGTCTAGAGCAAGTATTTGCTTAAATTGACTTTATGATGTTTTCTTGTGTTTTCTTTGGTATAAATTATCTACCCATGTTTCTTAAGGACTTAATTAGCCTTAGAAAATCATAATTACATGTTAATAAAGTTTTGGTAGGCTCTTTCGATCCTAACCAACTTCATTCCAAGCTTAGAGCATGTTTCTACTCAATTTGCCTTAATGGTACTTTATTGTGTTTACCATGGCTTAATTTGCTTACTAACATTTCTAGGGCACTTCTTAGCCTTAATAAACCATATTTTAATATTTAAACAACATATCAAGGTTTGGGGTATTTCATTTGTGGTGACCTGGGCCCATGCCTCAAGCACCTCTCCGAATCGATCCATACCCGGTTTGATTTAAACGTCTAGTGAGGACATGTTGAATTTGTGTGGGCTTTGTTTGCTTGTATGATCGTGTAACACCCCTACCGGTAAACACACAATTACCTCCTAACCCATCTCAATTACCAACAACACTGCAGCGGAATTCAAACTACAACCGGGGGTGATACATGTCGTTAGTCACCCACATGACTAACAAGGCCAAATCCCATACAACAACTCAAATACAATATCAGTCTGATGGATCGTTATACCGAGTACTCTATACAAACATTACCTTCCATTACTTAACCAAATCTCATTCAAATACAACTTCAATCCCATATTACACAATACAACTGTAATTACATTCTATACCGAGTATCTACTACAATTCCCAAACTTATTGACCACATGTCGGTCTTACAATTCCACAAAACAAATACAACTTCCTAAACAACTACCCATGCTCATATGGCAACCCGTCCTACTCTCGAACGGTGATCAGCTTCCATGTACCTGGAAAATAAAAATGGTGCCCCTAGGGGATCAGCAAATTGCTGCATATGAAATTCGCATACCCCGCGTGCTAACAGGGGTACGCCGACTACTTTGGTCGAGAACATGTTCATTTCAATTCAAACAGCATGCAAGGCAACAATACATTATATATGTATATTGACACAATCAAGGTTCAACATTGAAATCAAACACTAACACACACATCAAGGGGTTAGTTTAACATATCATATGCTTAGGCTTTGAGGGTTCTACCTCACTATGCCTTAATCCATTCTTCATTGTCTCACCCACTCACTTGGGTTACACTTACTCAAGTTCTTTTACTCTCAATCACAACAAGTTTTACACCCTCAATCTCAAGGTTCAATACTCAAGTTACCAACTCAACTCTCAACTCTCTCAAATCTCAACTCAATACTCAATACTCAATTCTCAATTCTCAAATCAATTCTCAAGCGAATACTCAATACTCAAAGGCATCTTTTAAGTCTTTTCCCACGACCTCCGGGCAGGGTCATACACAAGACCCACCACTGGGCTTACAAATACAAAAGGAGCTATACAATTAGCTCCTCAAATTCTCAAATGTCCGGTTCTCTACCGGACTACTCAAATTCCCAAAACTCCTCTCTCGGAGCCATTTCACAATCTTATAGATTATCCTAGAAGTATCTCCCTCGATATCCTCCATTAGCTTAGGGAATTCTCAGTGTCTAGTATTCTAAGATTTAAGGTTTACCCGACTTATCGAATACTCTCATGTTCGGGACATTGTTCATTTTTGTCGGTTCCTCTCATTGGGGTTTGACTATCTTTCCAAGGGGTTTGGTGATCCCTTACCATACTTTATTTCTCTCAAGGTTCAAGTTTGAACACTCATCAACCCTCTAAATAGGGGTTACTCAAATACTTCCACCATTAATTGTTTTGTGGATTAAGTCAATTCGGTTCTCTAACCGTTATCGGGAGTTTACTAATTCCCGTACAATTCTCTCACGTTCTAGTGAGTTCATAGGTTTGTGTTATTGTTTCTTGGTTCGATAGTTTTAGTGTGTTTCCACGTTTTATTAATTCGCAACTTGACTCTTTCTATGAGTCGCTACTCAAAACAAGACTCAACTATGAGTCGCACTACGGTGCTCATTCACACTCAAACAATTCATCCACATTGACACATTTCATGAATTATACAAGCTTAAATTTCAAAATACAATACAACAGCGAGCAATACAAACAAGCACTACAAGGTGCAAACAATCCGATTCGTGCTTTTATCTTGTTAAGGTGATCACACAATCAAACAAGCACACAAATCAAGGTAGCTCTTTTAGCATACAGGGCATGAGAAAATCATACCTTTCACCATGGTTTTACTTCTACCGGGTCACCTCTTGTTCCTCGGTTCACCCTTGTTCCACTAATAATGTTTCAAACATTGCTATTAATACTATGTTCATATGGTGCGTAAATAATTACTACTCCCGTACTTACCCCGTTGTCTCGTTATACTTAGTTTCACTCATGTCAAATTATGTTCTTACTTCTCACTCATTTCCTACACTTGTTTACACTTCTTAGGACCTTTACATACCACCAAACAAGGCCTTAACAACTTCTAAAACCATTACCAATCAATCCCCCATGTTTTAAACCCTAAAAACCACTTTCGGCAAGATTCCGGGGGTGGTCCGGGACTTGGTCCAGACCCAATGTCCCGGACCAATGCTGCTGTGTACTCTTGGCTACATTTTCACCCCTGGTCCGGGACTTGGTCCTGGACCTAGGTCCCGGACCAATCCCAGTTTTCACTCTCGACCTTATTTTTGATGCGGTCCGGGACTTGGTTCCTGTTCTAAGTCCCGGACCCTGCTAAAAACTGTTACTTAGCTGATTTTTCAACCCCAAATCAACCCTTAATCCACCCCTAATCATTGCATAATCTTTCCACAAGTTTTATACATATTTAAACACCTCAAAACATGCTCTAAACCACTTCAAATCCTTGGTTAAATCCTTACTTCAATTCTTACTCATTTTCAACAATTTTTCCATTCTCATTTTTACATTGTGCACTCTTGTGCATTCTAACTTCCTTTTGATAGTTTCTACCTCCTACCAACCTTACCAATTCACTTAATGACCATTCCAATTCATTCCTAGATAATGCACTTCTAAAACCCAAGTCCAACTCCCATTTTCCTAAGTCTTGCACACTAGTTCTTTTCCTAGTTTTGCCAATGCACTATAACACCCTTTTGCTACAGATTTTTGTCTCTTCCCAATCCATTCTCCATTTACCATTCCAAGATCATAAATCAACTCTACTCAACCCAAATGAACACTTAAGTTTCCCCCACTTACCAAGCCACCTAAAGCTCTCATTTCCTACTAAAATTTTGCCATAACCTCCCCATAAATCTTACATCCTCAACTTCATCAATTCTCACCAATTTTCATTCCTAATTTAGCCACACCCTTAAAGGGTACTACCAGCAAATAAGGCAATCAAAATTTACCAAACCAACAATTAAAACCTAAATCTCAAACTCTTGGCTCTAAGGCCCTTAATTCAAACCAACATCTCACAAGTTCTTCCTAAACACAACCAACACATTATTTCTCATAATTTTGGGTTTATCATTCAATTTTAACCCATCCCGAATCCTTAAACACATAAAATTAGCATTAAGGTGGGTTTTCTTACCTTAAATTCTCATGAGTCCTCTTTTGCTCTTTTCCTTCTCCTCTCTCAATTTTGGTCAAATTGGGCAATGGGGTTGCCAAACCCCAACCCAATATCCAGGAACACAAAATGAATATCAATAAAACTTCTACACCCTTAGAATATTCTAATTCAATGAAAGGGGCTTAGAGCACAAAAGCTAGGGTTTACCTTTGAAGTTTTAGGAGGGGTCTTCACCCTTGAATCAAGAAGGGGGGTTCCACCACCATTGGAGTGTTGAATCAAAGCTCCACAAAGAGATAAAAATAGGGCATCAAGAGGGAGAAAATCGGCCACATAAGGAATGGGAAGAAAAATGAGTTTTTCTTTAAAATTTTTACCTTGGAAGAGAGAGGAGACTCCAAGCTTCAATTTGATGTAATTTTCTCTTCAAATGGGGAAAACCCATGAAGATGAAGTTCATTCTTTTGGAATTTTAAAAAGAGAGAATGATAGAGAATGATGAGAGGAAGAAGAATATGTATTTATTTTTGTGGTTTGAGCTTTCATGAAGCTTGGGCAAAGCAAAGAAGCTTGAGTAGCCATGAGAGGAGGAGGCTGGCGCAAGGAAGAAGAAAGGGGGAGTAGAAATCGGCTGGGAGGAAGAAGATAGGAAAGAGAGGAGGGAAAAGAAAATAAAGGAGGAGAGAGAAGGTGACTACCCTTTTCTACTTTTCATTCATTCCTTTATCTTTTCTTTCTTTCTTTACTTATTTAAGTCAAATGAGTCAAGAGGGAGGGTGAGTCAACACAAATACCGGCCCCCCTATTATATGCAAGCTGGAGCGTTTTTCGTCTTTTTCAGAAAATGCTCGTTAATTTGCCCGGTTTTAGCACTATTCACTAACCGGGCCTGTTTTCCGGAATTTTCTCGTTTCTTTAATTTTAATGGTTCTTAAGCTTCCACTAACGATTAATTATAGTTATTTGATGGACTAGAATTTTTACGGGTTCATTTGACCACTCAAAGTCACGTTTTCGGGTTTTCTCGGAAAACGTGCGCTGTAGCTTTATTAGTGTTTTTAATTCGTTTTAAGGATCCGTTTTCTTCGGGAATTGTTCCTGTATATTAATTAGGCATTATCAAGCCTTGGAAATCACTTAAGACCCTTGTCGAGGTCGTATTCCTCCTATGGTCACCTAACGCTCATTTTAGCGTTTTTCGCTTTTTAGGCGTTTTTCTCTTTTCTTTGGAGTTATTTTCTTTACCAAAATTTGCTTAGGCACTATTAGGCCCTCAAATATCGTATTAGAGTAATTTAATCACCCTAATTAAGTTCGGGGTATTTCAGATCGGCTCACTACCCAGCCAAGAGATTGATAGGAACTTCTCCTACATCAACCTAGCCCAACTCGAATTGGCAGCTCTATTTATTTGTGGCCAAGAGGCCCTGTTTGGTTTAATATGTGAGTCGTTCAGACTTCAGTCAAAAAGCCTAGACTTAGGTGATTTCTTTTCTGGCCCAATTTGAATTATCCAATTAGTTTTAGGCCCATAAAAAAAAGTCCACTTGAACTTGAGATAACTCACAAGTCTTGAAAATAAAATCTTTTTCAGCTTAGCAACCATCTTCTCTAACCCAAATAAAGTTAGGACCATTTGTGATTTAGGGACCATTCCAGCCCATGTGCTTTACTTCAGGCCCAAACACATTCCGGCCCAATGACTCATTCTAGTCTAGGTAGACTTCTTTTCCGGGCCCTAGCCCAAGACCCTAGATCTAGGTGTCACCTCTCAAGCCTAATGAAAGCCATCTATTAAGATTTCAGTCCAAATTACAATTCATAGTCTCAAAAAATACTCCAGCCCAAACACCTCATTTTCTGGTTATCTTGACCCACTTGCTTTCTGTATAATCTTGTTCCGGTCTTCGATCTACCTTGTGAAGCGTCATTTTCACCCTAGTATCATTCATCCCACATCCTTTTGTTAGCTAATAATGGACACCTTGGAAACGGGCAAGCCCGAATCCAGATATGGCAGAAGAATGAAATCCGATCAATACGGATGCCCAGTTGGCCGCTGTGCAGCAAAGGTGCAGGGTCTTGGAGTCCATTGTCGAGGAATTGAGGAGTAAGGCTAATCTTCAAAAGACAAATCAGCACACTCTGGAAAAGCTTGCAGATGAAGATCTTAACCGTAGTTACATCCATATTGACTCCATTAGGGCCCAAGATTCTCAAACACATGTGGGGAAAGATGTTCCAGACAACCAATTAGCTGCAGAGGTTAAAAGGGTTTTTAAAAGGATTGAGCGCATAGAGAAAGCCAACAAACCAGCTGGCTTCGATTATTTCTCTACGACATCGTATCTCGTAGTTAATCTCCCCCCAAAGCTGAAGCTGCCCACACTCGCTTTGTACAAGGGTTCCTCGGATCCAAAAATTCATTTGGCTATGCTTGACCGGGAAATGTCCATTCTGGGGCTCAACTACATGCAAAAAGCCAAGGTTTTTGCACGCTATCTAAGCGAGACTCCTCAACGTTGGTATCTCACTTAGAAGATGAATACCAAGACCTACGAGGAGGTTTGCGAGGCTTTCCTAAATCATTTCGAGTATGCTAAGAACCTCGAGGTCACCAGAATTGATCTTGCAGGCACTCGACAGAAAGACGGTGAGTCCATGTCTGACTTCATCAAGCGTTGGAGGAGAAAGGCTGCTACCATGCCTACCAAAATGGACGAGCAAGAGCAAATCCGCATGATAATTGAGAACATGCGAAAACAACAAAACCATGAGCTAAAATTTATGTACTTTCCGAGTTTGGACATGTTGATGGGACAAGTCGGCATTCTAGAGGAAAGGATTCATAAGGAAGGGTTGGAGCTCGAGTGCTCAAGAAACTCCGGCAGTGGCTCCAAATTCTCTAAGCCAGGACCAAAAAAGGCTTATTTTCAGATGGTAGCTTGCACTCAAAGCAGTTTCCTAGAAGTGAATGTGGTTCAACGACCTAGAGCTCTGCATCAAAACTTTAGGACGGTACCCTTACCACGCCGAGACTCATCGTAAAGGGAATTCACCAACATTGGCCGAACACCAAGTCAGGCATTTGAAGAGCTTCAGAGGAGAAACTTGCTACAACCCATGGTCCCTCGGCCAGAAACCACTCATTTGGGGAGGCATCTTAATCAATTCTGCCACTACCATCAGTTACCTGGCCTTTATGCTGACAATTGTCGAGCATTGAGGCATAAGATTCAAGACCTCCTTGAGCAAGGAGTCCAATTTTCTAAGTATGCAGATCGTTTTATTTAGGTGATTCATCATTGATTATGTTTTCTTGCATCTTCAAATTTTCCTAGTAGCTTATTTTCTTAGTTAGTTCTCAGTCTCCTCAGATTGTAATTTTTACGTTTCTTTCATGATTCTTAAATAAAATCATAGTTCCATTTTCACAATTTCAGTACAAACCATTTTTCATTCATTCATTGAAAAAAAAACAAAAATGTTTTTCAAGGAAAGGGATCACGGAGTAATCATTTCCTAACTATGGAACAGAACGATTTGTCTCTTGTTTCTAAAAGTTGAACATGCCACGCTAAACACCACAGTTCACCCCTAAGCATCCAAACAAACCACATAGCGCTTTGAAGTCCACATTTGTCAAATTGTCATCATAAACCCTGGATTAATACTGGGGGCGATCTAAGATTAAGTTCGTCATCTTTTATCTTTTGTTTAAATGTGCGAATGAGTTTCCGAGTGAAAATCTCGCGAGGGTGTCTTGAGTGGAAAAACCATGAGTGAACGAGCGTGTCATTTTTACACGACTTGGGTGAGACCACATTCAAAGGTGAGGTAAACGGCATAACTCTGACTAAAGGAGATACTTTGTAAATTTACGCTTAGACTTGCGAAAATTAACAAAGAACGGATACACAACTATCAGGAATGACGAAGCACCTAGGTACAGCACCACATAGCCGAAAAGCTTGTAAACCCTATCATTAAACGCTAGGCACCCCCGCTGAGCCTTTCATATATCCCTTTTCGATATTATGAACTCCACAAAATAACCCAGCCAATGATGAATGTCCGACCCGGTGACCAAAGGAATCGAGGAGCCTGAGTCTCAGATGACATTTTCATCAGTACAAAGAAGCAACGCCGCTGTCAGCATGACGAAGTGCTCCGCAAATAGTCCCAAACTGACACAGGATCCGAAGAGCTCACATCAAAACAGCTCTCGAAGCCCAAAACCGGGAAACACAAGAACCTCAAAGGAAAAGTCAAGAGAGGATAAAACAAAGAGGCAAACCCGAAATGCCTCGAGGAAATCCGAATGACAAAAAGAGGAGAAATGGTGTAAAGGACGACTTCAAAAGTCCCAGTCTAGAAGCTCGAAAACAACGTCATCACGAAGCAGCTAGACGACTTCAAGACAAGGAAGATGATTCTGAGAGAAGACGCAAGGTGCAGCTTTGGTCACCCTTTAAGCTCCACATACCTAAAATATCCCTCCATGGTCCCGTTGTCTTTCATCACACCCCATGGCCACGTTATGAGCTTTTAAGACTTCCGACTTGATAGTTGTGTGTCCAATCACGTGAAAGTAGCAGATCAAATGCGTAAATCCATCAAATATCGAATTTAATGGTCTAGAAGTTATGACCATGAACGAGAAATGAGTGCAAACACCAAACACGTAGAGTGTAGGTTAGGAAGCACCACATAAAAGCATAAGCCTTGACCCTGTGAGGATGAGACTTGTTCACGCGTTTAATCTAAGAAAATACTAGGGGCAATCGATTGTTCCGATCGATTACCACAAACTCTAGCACAGGTTGCCTTAAGGGAGAAATACTGGGGGCAATTGTTGGTTTTAACAATTGCCATGGCAACACCAATTGAAACCTGAAGTTTGAGCATCACCAACATTACCACCACACAGGCCCACATAAGCCTTTACCTTCACATCATACACCACAGGTCCATCAAAAGTCCTTACCACCACTCAAACACCACACACTCCCACCAGCGGCATGTTCATCCTCTAAGAAACAAATTGCAGATCTGAAATTCTTAGTTAAGAAGTGATTATTTCACTTTCCTTTTTCAGTATAGTTTTTCACAAGCTTTGCCACGTTTGGCACATTTTCCGGAAATTTCTTACTTTGAACAATTTTCATACTCATCATTGCCATGTTTGACACATTTTCCAGTAATTTCTTGCTTTGAATAATTTTCAATTCTCATCATTACCATGTTTGGCACATTTTCCAGCAATTTCTTGCTTTGAATAATTTTAAATTCTCATCATTGCCATGTCTGGCACATTTCCATCAATTTCTTGCTTTGAACAATTTTTAATCATTGCCATGTTTGGCACATTTTTCAACAGTTTCTTGCTTTGAACAAGTATTTTACATGCACTGTGATTGCATTTTACAAACTTTTGCATACACCTCATCATTGCCATGTTTGGCCCTTTTACAATTGGTTTTCACCACATGCATTCTCACGAGACCATTATCTTTCTAACTCATTTTTAGTTCGAGACCCAAAATCAATGTGAGACCCTACATTTTCATCATTCAGTGCTAGACCTAGTATCTTCATTCAGTGCGAGACCTAGAATCAGTGCGAGATCCAGCTTTTCTTCATCCATTTAGTATGAGACTTCAGTGCGAGACCCATCATCTTCATCAGTGCAAGGCCCATCATTTTCTTCAGTGCGAGACCATGCATCTTCTTCAGTGTGAGACCCATCATTTTTGAGACCTAGAATTTTCTTCAGTGCGTGACCTAGCATTTTCATTATTCAGTGCGAGACCGGGCGTCATCATCCAGTGCGAGACCAGTACGAGACCTAGTATCATCTTCACTATGAGACAAGTATGAGACAGAGCGTAATCTAAGTTGGCTGGGCAGAGGCAATAAGTCCCCATCTTTATGTCAAATATTTGGGAGAAACAACTAATGGGCAGTGCAATAAGTCCCCTTGGTAATCTAGAAGTTATCCCAGCACCCCAGTTGGTGGGCAGAGGCAATAAGTCCCCATAGTATACCAACAAGGAGCATTGTAACGGGTTTCGGTCCCTAGAAGAATCCGAACATCATCAGCATATGATATCATCTTCTTCTGCATGACATCTACATTTGCATTACAGGTTCCCAACACCTTAGAATGTTCGGCATACTTTATTTCACTTTAGGTAGTCAACGCCTTAGAATAGCTTGACATCATTTCAGTCATTATAGGTAGTCAACACCTTAGAATAGCTTGACATCATTTCATTCATTATAGGTAGTCAACGCCTTAGAAAAGCTTGACATCATTTCATTCATTATAGGTAGTCAACGCCTTAGAATAGCTTGAGATCATTTCATTCATTATAGGTAGTCAACGCCTTAGAATAGGTTGACATCATTTCATTCATTATAGGTAGTCAACACTTTAGAATAGCTTGACATCATTTCATTCATTATAGGTAGTCAATGCCTTAGAATAGGTTGTTATCATTTTATTCATTATAGGTAGTCAACGCCTTAGAATAGCTTGACATCATTTCATTCATTATAGGTAGTCAACGCCTTAAAATAGCTTGACATCATTTCATTCATTATAGGTAGTCAACGCCTTAGAATAGCTTGACATCATTTCATTCATTATAGGTAAGTCAACGCCTTAGAATAGCTTGACATCATTTCATTCATTATAGATAGTCAACGCCTTAGAATAGCTTGGCATCATTTCATTCATTATAGGTAGTCAACGCCTTATAATAGCTTGACATCATCTCATTCATTATAGGTAGTCAACGCCTTAGAATAGCTTGACATCATATCATCCTTATAGGTAGTTGGTGCCTTAGAATAGTCTGACATTACTTCATTTTTACCTTTAGGTGGTCGACACCTTAGAATCGCTCGACATCCTTCTACTTTACTCATAGGTAGTCAGCGCCTTAGAACAACTCAACACAATTTGTCAGTTTTCAACTGCATGCGGGGTCTTTTAAGATCCAAAATTTTGGGGTATCACTCAAGCATCAACTAGCCTTTTCATTTCCATTTTAAAGACTAGTTGACGGGGGGCAATCTGTTATACCCCAAATTTTAACCCCCCGGAAGAGAGTCTCTACTAATAGGCTAGTTTGGTCAAGTAACGAGGGTTCCCAGTTCGATCGGCACATTTTAGAGTACTAGGGAAGTTTAGTCATCTTCAGGGGCATTTTCGTAATTTTTCAAGGCTCCTAAGCCCCCAATGAGCTTTGTCTCTCCTCCAAAGAAGGGTCAAATCAATTCAAAATGCTTTGAAATTTTAACCCATGATAGAGGATGACATTTTGGGCATAATGCCGTTGGAATTTTGATTTTTTAATTTCCAATAATTTTCTAGTAATTTCTGATTGAATCTGATGAGAAATTGAATTTAAAAAATATTCCAATATCCAAAAAATTTGATTCCACTTTGTAAAATACCATCCTTTACCCATGTTTAAAATTTCATAGTCAAATTCCTTTTGGAAGCCCTTGAGCTAAAACGTCGGTAAATCTCGGTTTTTACCGGATTTTTCTATCTTTAAGGAAGCCTATATAAGGAACCTTATCCCTTGATCAAATGAGAACTTGAAGAACCCTAACACTTCAAAAAACTCATCCGTCACAACCTCCCCACGTTTTTACACATCTGAGCCTCAAAATTCCATCAAATCTCACAAATCAACACCAAAACACTTTTTCCAATTCCCACAACATCAACAATCATCAAACCTTCACTAAAACACCATCAAGGCATGAAGAACATCAAGAACAACAAGGACTCAGAAGCTCGGATCGAAGTTCTTCCAGATCCGCCATCAACGAGGCCTTCAAAGAATCCCGACGTGAAGAAACACCTCGAATCCAGAGGTAAAATAGGTTAAAGTTCAGGTTTCCCGACTCTCCTCGACTCCATTAACTCTCTGTTGAAATTTGGAATCAAACCAAGCTTTTTCAGCTCCTGAGTTAGCGTTTTCATTTGTTTCTGCCTGATAACTTGTGCACTAAGTTTCATACTTAATTCGACTTCAAATTGAAAACATTTGACTACTAACGTATTGCATATCTTGCAGGCTACACATCTATAAATTTTGAGCCGAAAACACCGTCGGGAGCCACCAAAAAACCCCTGTTTATGGGTGGTCCGTGACCTCGGACCTTTGGTCCGGGACCACAGACGTGTTATCTGTGGCCAGGGGCACCCACGGACGGCGGCGAGATTTAAATTTTTCAAAATTTAGGCTTTTCTAAACAATGTCTGGCCCACGGACGTCCTGTCCGTGGCCCCGGACATTTTCAAAATTTCGTTTTCTCTTAAATTCGACTTTTCTGAGTAATTAGGTTAACTGAGGTCCGTGGGTTTGGACAGTAGGTCCGTGGCCACGGACGAAAACAAATTTGACCTAATTCTGCCTCTGAAACCCTAGTTTAGGTAGTTTTAATTTCCACTTTAATTTTCTGTCAAAAAATATCAAAAATACAAAAAAAAATCTGAAACTTGCGCGCTTAGGTTAAAACAACTTTGCAGTAAGCCGTATATAAACTAAGTAGAGGAAAACCGACCTAGGAGGGGTACTAAAAGTAATTTGAACCCTAAATAAGTCGAATACCAAGCCCCCGAACCCGAGCTCTACCTTTCCTAATTTACCCTAGGTTAAAATTAGGTGACGACTCATAATAGGTTCCAGTGAGCTAACTTAGGTTTTAATAATTAGTGTTGTATGACATAGTTATTAAACTTAGGTTATAAGTGGACCTAAAACCCAATCAGATCCTAATCTACATGAATCAACATAGGATAGGGTTTGAAAATCGAGGCTCACAACTTGTATGATCCCTAATTCTTGATAGTTGTTTTTTTCATTCATTTTGTTAGTATCCAAAGTGAAACATTTAAGGGGGCATCAAGTTTGTATGAAAAACTAACAAATAGAACATGCCAGCCCCTCATATCTGGTTAAGATTTTTTTTTTTGCAATATCATATTGCTCAGTTTTTTGTTTCGAGTCAATTACAATAAGACAACAGGAGGCGGCTGCGAACATACATGTACAGGCCTCAATAAATTAGCAATTGAAATACCCCTAAATTAATTCAAATTAATTTAGGGGATTTATTTTATTCAACCATAAATAATACTATTAAATATTAAATTATTGTATGGAATTATGAATATTAAATTATTATATGGAATTATGAAAATTAAATTAGGGGATTTCTCCTATTTAATCCTAAAGAATACTATTAAATATTAGATTACTATATATTATTATATAGTATTATGAATTTAATAATAAGATTTATAAGTCAATAAATCTTGGGAAAATTTCTAAACACTCCAAGTATGTTATAAAGATTTTAGAAATAATTGGAACATTAATTTGAATCATAAAAGTCAATATAAAATCATGGAAACCTTAAAGCTTATTAAGCCTTGCTAGGGTTGACTTTTTGAGAATGTTTAAACCAGCCCACGAAACCTATACCAATAAAAAGGTTATGGAAAACCAAGAAGATTGATAAAAAGAACGTCAAAAACGGATCATCCTAGCCAAAGTTATGATAAAATGAAGTTTAAAGCCAAAATTTTGAAAGCTGCTGACATGGCAAGGGCCGGCTGACTCAGCCACTCACGCCTCGGGAAACGTGCCACGCCATGGCGCCAGAACTCCCCAGATTTCGGCTAACTCTTCTCAGCCACCCTCAGTTATTGTCTCATTTTCAGACTCCATTATCTCAGCCGTCCTTGGGTATTTTTGCATGCCATTTATTTCATTCTCTTCTCCTTCAAACCCTCTTTCTAACCATTACTCATACATGACCTAACTACTTCTACATCCGCCGCAAACTTGATCTAAAGTTGCCTCCTCGAACACTTGCAACCTAGATCTCCATTAAAACCGAATCGGTAAGGTAACTTCTCTGAGTCATATCTCCTTCATCTCTCAATGAAAATTAGAGTTCTATAGCTCATTTTGTAGATCTCTAATCCCTCTACAACTTTCATTTTTATGCCCAAGGCTGATTCTCAATCGAGTGGAAGTTAAAGGCGTCTAAAGTTCGCTAGTCAATCACGGTGGTTTTCCTGCCCAGATTTTTCCAGAAATCGATAGGTAAACCCAGATCTTGTGAGATCTGTAACTTTCTCTCTAATCTATCAAATTCAATGATTCTTCTACTAGTATTTAGAGTTACGTTCCTACTTTAAAATGTGGTAGGTTTAGTGGACTGAATCCTTCTAATACACATACATACATATATATTAAAAATAAATAAAGGAAATACATACCTTATAGGAAATGTAATAAGAGGCAAAATATTTGAGTAAACCTAGTTCATACGCAACAATCAAAACATTAAATGTTAATGTGACATATAAGTGGACTATTAGGAGAAATATAGACCCTAAACCTTAATCATGTATTAAAGTAAAATTAATCCATATAACTTAAGAGCTTAATTAAGTTAACCCTATGACTGAGAGTAAGTGATTGAAATAAAATTTATTGTACCCTCAAGACATACAAATTCAATGGCGCAAATGGTCAAGTCAAACCTAGAATTAAATCGAGGTTGCATGTTCGAAACCTCACAAATCTTTTTAGGAAGTTTAATCAACTAACAAAAAGGTAAACGCGGAATTGGGCCATCCTACTGGGCCCAAGTCCATGAACTCCAAAAGCCCACTTAAACAAGTCAACGAGAGTCTGGGCCACTCTCGGGATAAACCCTAAATCATTCCAGATTAAATGAAATGGGCCTAACGAAAGACTTAGATAACAAAAACTAGCCCAAATCTTTGTGAGAGAATAATTGTAAACCATGAACTATAAACCAGTAAGAATAAAAAAAATGTTTAGCATTATAAGTTCCCTAACTAATCGATACTTGGAACACCTTAATTATAGGTTATTAGTGGAAGTTCGCACTTTCAAGTTGGTTACTACTTCTACGTATACCAGGTACGATTTCTCGTACTCAAATACTTTTGCTAACGGACTTTATGGAATGTGTTGGAAAATGCTAACTGAGCTTAAAGGAATTTCAAAGGAGACTGTTTGTGTGACGAACTCAGCTTGATGTGACTAACTGAGCCTTGAATGTGAAACTTACATGGTTATTGGTTCCTCCTATCTAGCTGTTTCATTAGATCTTAACTGCCTAGGGTTTATGCTTCTGCACTCTATAGGACTGAGTGTTTTGGTATTGCACTTGTGCAGTTAAGGATCTAGTGGGGTAACTAGGAATATAGGAAAATATCTAGTATTGGTAAATTCTTCCTTTGGACTATGGGTATTGTTTCATCCATGAGTCGAGTTTGATCAGCCTTATTGGGAATGGATTCTTTCTATTAGATATTAATTGCTGAGGGTTTACGCCTCTGCACTCTGTAGGACTGAGTGTTTTGGTATTGCCCTTGTGAAGTTAATAATCTAGTGGGAATATGGGAAAATGTCAATCTTGGTACTGAGTATGGATTCTTTCTATTAAGTGGTGCACACACTTTTCACCGACGACTAAGAATGGGTCGGTGGTAGCGGAGGTCTGCTATACCTCGTCCATATGGACAACTGACAGCGGAGGTCTATTTACCTCGTCCTTGTGACAACTGACTGGCGGTGGGGGCCATCTCTCCCAATGGGTTTTATTCCACTCTTGAAGTATGGGTTCTTGAATCTCTTCTTCATTCCTAGTCCTAGTGACTACTTGGGTCTTCCTACTTCTAATTGGAACTGAATCTAACACAAGCAGGGGATGTTCACTAACTTATGATGTAATTTCTTTTAATTGACTAACTTTATCTTTCTGTTAATTATCTCTATCCTCAACTTGTTATCTTTGACTTGGTGATTTTAAAGTGCCTTGTTCCTTGGTTTTGTTTTATGATGTTTGTCTTCAAGTTATTGTTTATTTAATAAATATTTTTAAAAGTTTTGTTTTGGAGAATCATACCAGTTCCATTCCAAGGAACTGACTCACCCCTCCCGGGGTGGGCTGCTTGGTTTCATCTTGCAGGTACAAGTTGATATACAGGTGGCCACGAAGAGAATGAGTGATTGGGATGGGATTAGGTTTTATGGAGAGTTAATGTATTTTATTACTATTATGTTTATGTTAAGTTTCTCGAGGTTCAGACCGTAGCTTTTGTAATTTTATAAGTTGTAGTTGGTGGGGTTTGGTGTCGGGTGTTTGGAACCCGATGGTCTGTTAACGCCTTTAGTATTTTATTTCCGTTGTAATTATGTTTAATAGGGGCATTACAGCAACCAATCACACTAATTAAACAACCCTAACTGGCGGAACGAACATACTGTGCCTCAATCTCTATAATTAGTAACCAATATCTATAATTAAACAACCATTCTCTATAATTAAACAATACTAATTGGAGGAACAAACATACATGCACTATGCCTCAATCAATTTGAAATTTTGGGAATTAAGGTTTCAAAATACTTACCTATTGTAGAGAGATGTAGAAGTGATGGTTGTCGGTCCTGGTGGTTGCCGGTGCTCACCGAATATGCAGGTGGTGGTTGCCAGAAAATAAAAGAAAAAATCGCAGGCATTAAAGAAGGAAAGAACAATGAAGGAAGAATAGGAAGAAGAAAGGAAAAATCTGGCTTGATAAATCCTTAATAATTAGCGACAGACATGTTCGTCACTATTCTATTGCCAAATGGTAGTGAACTAATGTCGTTATATTAAGTCGATTTAAAATCTGTTATGGTTTCATTCAAACAAAACGACATCGTTCCATTTAATAACAGTGACAGAATAATCCATCGTCATTCCGTCGCTGGAATAAGGTAAAACGATATCGTTTTGATTAATTTGATTAATACCTTAAGATTACAATAAGGCGACGTCGTTCGACTCCAAGTTAGCGACAAACTTTACCCTACGCTAAATAGAATGAATTAAAAAAAGTTCCAGAAGTTAGCGACGGACTGGTGTCTGTCATAAATTCACAACGGACAGCCCGTTACTAATTCATCGCAAATAATGGTGCCAGTTAGCAAATTTTGCGTGCCACCATTCCTGCCCAGTGTTCATAGCCAGTTTGCCACCGGTTTGTCCGTCGCTAATCTATCGCTAAGTAGCGACGGAATAATGTTCGGCACTAATTCCGTAGCTAATCCGTTGTTTTCTAGTAGTGTGCGGATGACTTTTCTTCCTCAAATCCGAGGATGTAAACATCCTAATCCTGTTGGTGAGGCTCCTTGTGGTGAGGCTGAAGTTGTTGAGGACTTGGTGGTGGTGTTTTCTCCTCAGATTCTAGGATATAAATATACTCTTCCAGTTGGTGAGGCTCATTGTGAAATTCGTTCGGCCAGACAATGGTGGTAGAAGCTTCAATTTCTTTATCCTCTATGAACTCGACCGTAACTGGCACTTCTACCGGCTTGCAGATAGCCGCAGACAAAATATCTTCAAATACTGGTTGTTCTGTCTGATATGGGGTTGGGGAAGGTGGGAAATTGTAACTTCCAAACAATCGCTCCAACTCTTCATCGGATAACAGACTGTTAATAAATTGCCCCATCTTTTCATCAGACACCGTAGCTTCAAAAGTATCTGGCTCAAATCGATCTTGACTCCCCTGAGTCTCCACTGAAATCTCTTCTAATGGCTCAACCTGACTCGGGAGTAATTTGTCTGGCCTCTATGTAAACTGTTGTTTGTTTTGAATGAAATAATAATTCCCCAACTGGTTTTCTTTATATTACGGAATAGTCTGCTCAACCTCCCACTAGTAAGGTTCTCCTCAACCAGTCTTTGATAAGAAGATATCTTCTCCTACATACGCTTCCATTCCAATTCGGCCAATAAACTTCTCACCTCATCCTTGCTGTTCTCCATCGTTAACAATTAGCCTACAAAACCAAAAATGAAAAACAAAAGTAGAATAGAAATAAAAATAAAAGTGAAACACAAAAACAAAATTAACTAAATAAAATTACAAAGAAAAACAAAATATACACAAAAGAGATTATGGGTGACAATACTGAGATGTTTGAGGTATGTGTGGAGCTTATAGGTGACCAAAGCTGCAACTTGCGCCTTCACTCAAACTTGTTTTTCCTCTGAAGTCATTAAACTTTTGGGGTCCAGCAAGTGCAACAGGAAGTCAAGTTTTCATGTAAGACTCTTAGGCTTTTTATTTGTGTTACTCTTTATTAGTAAATAACAAGACAATATTCTCAACCTCTTGTAATCTCATATGACATACTATAATAAGTTTCCTAATTTATTTCCTAAGTTAATCCCACAATCTCCATCTCTCACAATATTCCCATTATTTTATGTGAACCATATAATTCCTCATCTATGTTTGTTTCCTCCTTTAATATCATTTGAACTTTAGAATATTGTAACTTCTATAACCCCTTCAACCATATGTTAAACATTCTTCCTTAGTCTATTACATTTTCGCAACAGCCCATATACTTTTATTAATTACAAAGTTTTCTCACTAGTTTTCAAATGTCACAATTTACTCCTTATACCTTATGTTATAACATCACTACTATTAGCTAGTTTTAATCTATAGTTCCCAACCTTATGTTATAAAATCAGAACAGCCCCCTTGCTGTTACAGCCCACTCTTCTTATTCCTTAATTCTTCCTTATTTACCATTTAACCTCCTTTATTTTACAAACCTTACAATTTCATCCTTAAACTATATACTATACAATTTCATTATTTAAATTCCAAATTCAACTCCAAAAATTCCAATAAATTTACTAAAGACCCTATACTGTTTCTAAATGCCGATTCAGCCCCCTAACTTTCAGAAATTACATTTTGACCCCAATAGTTTTATAAACCTTACATTTATCTCCTAAACTTGTTTAACTTTCTAATTTAATTATTTCACTCATCCCCTTTGGTCAACACTCCCTATATGACCAAGGTTGACCACAAACCTACTGCCTTGACCATATCTTTCCCATAATTACAGTTTTGACCTCAAGTTTTCCTAAAATTACCATTTAAGCCCTAAACTTCACAAAAACTTATATTTTCCATTTAAACTCCAAATGAAGCCTAATTTTCAGCTATATATCATTTTGACACCCTAAATTTAGTTTATTTATATTTAACCACCCATGTTTTACCCTTTTGTTCACTAGAACAATATTTAAGCTTATAGTCACCTTTAAACCCAATTTTAACCTTATCTTTAAACCAACTTCCACTTAAAATTCGTAAGTATTTTTCCTTGTTAATTTTTGGTGGTATTAAAATCACTAAACAGCCCACAATAATCAGGTTTTCTCACCCAAAATTGTACTAACAAATACATAACTTTCAAAGCAATAAAAAGCCTTAAATGGTACATTAAAATGGCCTAAACACTTGACCTTATTACAAACTTCAAATATAACATTTAATGACATAAAAATGATTAATATAAAACTTGTTTTCAGCTTTTTACCCCTAGGTCCAGCAACATCTAGTTTCTTGCATTTTAACCCCTTTTGTTACTTTTAAGGTATCGTAAGTCATTATTTGTCTAAGTAACTTAGCTAAACAAATTTCCATAATGTTTAAGTACATGTTTTAGTCAAAATCACCCAAAGAACATACTATAATCTCGGCCCAAATTATTTTGACAAGGTAATTTACTTTAAAGCTTGAAAATGTGTTTTAAGCTCACTTACTTGTTTCAAGGCTTCAAAACTCCTTGGAATCCTCTTTTATTTTCCACACTACATTAGTAATAGGTTTTGGTCAGATTATACACTATATACAATGAAATACCCCGAACTTAAATATAGGGATTAAAATAATTCTAATATGTATTTAAGGGCCTAACAATGCCTAATTAATATTGGTAAGGAAAAATAAATCCAAAAGAAATAAAGAAACGCTTAGAAAGCGTAAAACGCTAAATAAGCGTTAAATAACCATAGGAGGTATGAGACCTCGGTTAGCGTGTTATGTGAATTCCTAGGGTTTAATAAGACCAAAATAATATATGGGAACAACTCCTGAAGAAAACGGAACCAAATAATGTATTAAAACGCTAATAGAGCTTTAGCGCACGTTTTTCGAGAAAACCCGAAAACGTGACTTTAAGTGGTCAAACGGACCCGTAAAATTATGAATCATCAAATAATAATTATTAAGCATTTATGGAAGCTTGATAACCAATAAAAATTAATTAAACGAGAAAATCCCGGAAAACGGGTTCCGGTTAGTAAAAACTGTCAAAAACGGGAAGTTGTGGGGTAGAAACATAAATAACGCAAACTTATGTGTCCACTTTTGAAAATAAAATTGTGAAATCGGTGTGTGTGCAGTGGGGGTCCGATTTTTAAGGCCTCTCACACTCTCTCACACACTCACTTACTCATTTACAAAACAACAAAATAAAGTAACTCACATTACTACTTTACTCTCACACTCTCACACTCTCTCTCCTATCTCTATTCTCTTCTCTCACGTAACAACCCATCCCCCTCACTCTCTCAATTTCTTCTCCTTCTTCCCAGCGACAACAATGGAGACTTGAGCCCCTCACAAAAAATACTCACTTCTCTCCTCTTGTTACTCCATCAAATCTCCTCCAAAAATCACAAAAAATATACCGTTGTGTTCCTCTCATCAAGGAGAACACTAGCATCTTTTCAAAATTCGAAAACACATTTTCGTTTTCATGGTATGGAGCATTTGGAGTTTCAAGACCACCATTAGAACCACCTCCTTCTCCTTGTCGTTTTGAGGTAAAAATATTCTTGAAACCTCTTTGTTTTTCTAGCCGTATGGGCAAAACGAAATTTGAGCTAAACCCTTGCTTGCTCCTTGTGTATCTAGCCGATATTGGCATTGTTGGAGGAGCTGAAATCTTACTCTTGAGCCATTCCAAACACTACCTACACCCTTGCAAGGTAATGAAATTTCTAAACCCTAAAACCTACATTAAAACTTGTAGAATGGTTAAGGATAGTTTTAGTGTATTAAAATGGTGTATTGAAATGTATATGTGAATGGGTTGTAGTGTTAGAGGATTTGGTTTGACAAAACCGGTGGGAAGAGGAAAGAAAGAAGGAAGGAAAAAGAAAGAAGAAGAAAAGGAAAACTAGGAGAAGAACAAGGTAAATTGCACTCTCTGGGTAGCCTTGTAAAATGTATTGTATAACAGATTTTAGTAGCTCTTAATGGTGTATTGAAAATGGTAATGAGTAGTAGTGTAATGTGTAAGAGAATCCAAATGTTTTAAACCCTTGAAAGACATGTAAAAGCTTATTGAAACCTAGATGGGAATTGAATGTAGTTTGCAGGAATTTTTAAGAGTGCTTAATGTTGGTATTTGTGTATGGGAGCTTTGTATATTTATGATTGTTGAAAACAGGTGAATTGGGTAGCAAAATGTGAGTAAATGATGTGGTGAGAATGCAAGATTTTAGGGGAGGTTATGTCAAAATTTACCTAGAACTAGAACACTTAAGAAACTCGAAAACTAGGTAAAAGCATGTCCTTGTAACAGATTTTAATGTGAGCTGTTTAGTTGGTAGGAATATGTGCATTTATGGATGACTTGGTGAATGGGAGAACCAAGGTGTGTATTGGAGTTAATAGAGATGATTAGTAACTATGGAATGGAAGTAGTAGCATGTGAATAAAAGAGTGTAAAATCTGTAGCAAGAAGTGTTAAAACACATTGGAGAAACTAGGAGGAAATTAAGTGTATTTGGAGAACTTATGGTGAGTAGTTTGATACCTTGAAACAGATTTGGAGAAGAGCTAGGTAATGGGATGGAAGTAGGATGGTAAGATGATGCAATTAGAATGCTAGGAGTGGCATTAGTAGAGGAAGTATTGGATGGTAGAAGTTGGTTTAAAAATCTGTAGCATTGAAGAAAGAAAATTGGTATAAGTGCTGGAATGAAATGAGGAAAAAATTGTGTAAGTTGATTTAGGATTGAGAAATGAATTTGATTGATGAGCTAAGGTGAATTAGAGGATTTAATTAGTGTTTAAACATGTAGGAAACATGTGGAAATGATTAGGAAAAGATTGGGTGAGAATTGAGGTGAATTTGGAATTCAAAGTAGATAATTAAAAGGGGTTCTGCAGCCGACCTACCCCAGACTGGGTCGGTCGGGCCGAATTCTGTAACCCGGGTACTCTCTGCAGCCGACCTACCCAGGCGACCTACCCAGAGTGGGTCGGTCGGCCTTTGTAAAAAAAAAAATTAAAATTTAATTAGATGAATATATATAAATACATATGTACATATATACATATATATATATATATATACATATATATACTATATATACATAATATACATATATATACATACATATACATATATATGCATGAGTGAGGCGTTAGTGCTAAAGTAATGAAGGTAAGAAAGTTAAGCACACTTGAGTAAAACTAAAGTTAATGGGTAACGGGGTTAATTACGGGAGTATTAGTTTTACATACCATAGTATCTTAATATTAATAGAACCACTTGAAATGTTGTCAGTGGTTCGAGAACAACCCGAGGAGTGTGAGGTGACATGGTAAAGTAAATTCCGGTAAAAAGGTATGATTTCTTCATGCCCTGTATCCTAATCTGGTTACCCCGATTTGTGTGCTTATTTGATCACCTAATAAGATAAATGCATGAATCGGACTATATTGCACCTACTTGTGCCTGTTTACATTGTTCTCGATATTTGTCTTGAACAATAGTTTGTATAATTCATGAAACATATGAATGATGGTGAAGTGTATTGTATTTTGTGGTGTACTTGTATATTGTAATGTATTTGTATGTATGTGTATATGGGTATTGTATTATTGTGGCTTGAATGTTGACTTCTGCTAATTCCTAACTACCTAACTCCTAACTTAAGTGAGTAAACCGGAATGAGTAGAAGTCCGATATAGCTTCGGCCACGCGTGAGGATGCGGAGTCACAAGAGGTTGGCTGCAATTCCTGACTCTTAAACTGGTCCGCGGCCCAAATCCCTTAAATGGGTAGCATCCCGGATTGGTGAGTCAAGTAAATCCCGGAGGTGGGACGGAGTAGTCCCCAGGGCCGGAGGTCCGGACGACTTAACTTGAGTAAGAGTAAGTAAGTATGGATCCGTAAGTATGTATGAGTATGAGTATGTATGCGTATGTATGAAGTAACGAGTAAAAGAGTAATCTCCACCCGATTAACCCGGGTGGACCAATGAAGCTAACAAGTATTGCATGTTGTGTATGTAATGTGTATGCGGAATTCGGAAAAAGGTAAGTATGTATTGGATGGTTTATGTTGTGCTTCCTTGTATGTAATGAAGTGTATGTATGTATGCCTTGCGTAAGTATTATTGTATTGTGTATGAAAGCATGTATGCATGTTGTGTGAATAAATGAACTGCATGTATACGACCAAGTGGTCGGCGTACCCTCACTAGTACGCGGGGTATGCGGTTATCATGCGCAGCAAAAGCTGACCCCCTAGGGGGAACGTTTTTAGTGTGCAGGTACCCGAAGCGGATACGGTCAAGATAAGAGACCGGTGGCAAGCCTTCATATTTAGAAGTAGGTAGTTTGTGAGGAAGGGGTAATAGATAGACTCTTAGTGAGTATGTATAAATTTGGGAGAAGTATTGTATTTGATTTGGAACCTAGTAAACTCGGTATGTGGATTATTTTGTATTGAACTTGGAGTATTGTATTGAATGAGGATTGTAGTAATTACTTGGTAAATGGAGTATGTGTTACAGATATGTAGTACTCGGGATTCCGGTCCATCAGACCGATGCTGTATATAGAAGTAGTAGCCTTGTTAGCCACGTGGGTGACTAACGGCATTGTATCACCCATTGTATGTAAGTATGTATCCGCTGCATGACTCTGAAAGCACGAGGAGATTGGACGTAATGTTTGTATTAATAGTAGGGGTGTTACAAAAAGTGGTATCAGAGCGAAGTATCGCTCTGATGACTGGAAATACCGAGTTTAGGAAATACCGAGTTAGGAATTAGAAGCTTAGGGCAAAGGGCTGAGTTAGCATTAGAGATATGCTAGTTAAGAACCACCGGTGAGTACCGGATGCCTACAATACCAGTCCCGCCCACCGCATCCCCACTGTATAACTTGGGAAAGGACGCCAGAGAGAAGAAAAGCCTTCTCCTACTCGGGGAAACCCGATCTGGCAGATGTGAAGCAATCACACGGTAACAAGAACCGACATATGGTAGATTCGAGATGAACCCTGGTTAAACAACAATACCCGTGCTTAATAGCGGTAGAATGAACACTTCAATCACAAGGAGGCCGCAACATACAACGGCATGGGGCGACGTGCTTAGCAGTCGCGAAGCCTAGCTAATCAACCAGCAGCAGGAAGGAAGCACTAACCGTGTAACAAAATGGAAAAAGGAGTAGTAATGGAACCCGAGACACAAGTCTGCGGGACAGCAGTAGCTAGGTAATACCACCAACGGTATACCAACTGACTAAGGACATAGTCAGAAGCGATTAACTCCAAACTACAACGCCACTAAGGTTGCAATACCTGGCCAATATAGCTCAGACAATTACAAGAACGACCATAAGATGTGATCCGATAGGACTACAAGAGTAGTGCCTAAACAGGGAAGGCTCAGTAACCGCCACAGATGCGTGGGAACGAGCCACAAGGAACGACACTGAACCAAATAGAGTGGGAATCTCCCAGGATTGGAGAAGTACCCAGATCTACGACAGCCATGTCTAGACCACCTAGAAGCTACCTAGAGGATCGAGTATACCAAGTGAAGATCAATAAGATCAAAGGAAGAGTCGACAAGACTACCAAATGCAGGCGGAAACCCTACCAAGATTGGTATAGGATTACCCAAAAACCACCAGTACCACGCACTTGCCACGGCAAGTGCAGTAAGGACAGAGATACGTAAAGAAACTCTAACACATCACAGGTACATAGTAATGTACCGTGACTACAATGAAGCAACTATGGGATCACAAATCTTGAAACTGAAGGAATGAACCTTGGAAAGGCCTAACGGCCCGACCACTGTATTTAGAACATACCAGTCAGCGAGAGGCTAGACTTGGTCAAGACCTCAAACATGGCCATGCCATGAGAGAACTTCTTTTAACACCGAACCATTGTTTTAAAACCCAAAGTTTCCCTTTCAAAACCACAACCTTCTTTTAAAACCCTGGATTTTTAAAAACCGAACCAACATGATTACGGTGAGTATCATAGGATGATACAAGAGGAGTTGGCAACAGAATACTTCACCTAGGCGTGTGACAAACACTACGAGTGTACCCGTTACGGGATGTGGGACAACCGCACTCCGAAGGAGCTTGCGGGCCCGACATGTAGTTGGGTAAGTGGTAACGTATCAATATGGTACCCCACGTATGTATACATGTAGTGTGCGACACACGGGAAGTAGTCAACTCCGTTCTACGGACCATGAGTGAGTTCAACCAGAACAGCTGGACACCTCAGACGACTAAGTATCAAGGAACTCAGAGAATCCATCTGAAGATGAGGAATAAGAACTAGAAGGTGCAAAGAGCACATACTAGTAAGTGTAGACATTGGATATGTCACAAATAATTCAAGCGATCACCTGACAGCTGGGAAGGATACCCAGACTGGGCACAGTAAGGCAAGAGTCTAATGTGAACACAAAGATGCTCAGCAAACGGGACAGAACTCCCAAGAGCAATCACAAGATTACTACGAAACACAATCCATCATTGGAGAGGAATATAAACCTAGTCAAGAATACTAGGAGCAAGTGTAAACAGTCTACCCCAGAACGGGAGACGTTATAACCCAAAAAGGGACGACTCAAGTACAATACCATAAGACGGTATGGAGGAAGACACACGTTATAAACATTAGCCGGATGTAACGGCACAACTACCAACACCCAGGAGCGATCCTTGAAGGGTGTCTGCGTTAACAACAGCTGAACAAGCGTAATGATACGAGCACGGGAGCTAAAACGAACACTCGGTTAGGACACCAAAGGGATTTCACTTAACAGGAAATGCCCTAAATTACTGAGAGGCACCTATTAACACCAGATTGCCTAAAGGGTCTCCTATGAACGGAAGCGTGATGTCACGACTTACCATGGAGCCCAATAATCTCAACCTATGACGGTATACATGGAGTGGAGACATGTATAAGTAGCTTGCAAGGGGCATAGCTTGCAGTAATACGGCTCAAAAGCCGTAAACCAAATACGTTATACGAACTCAAACGGTTGCAAAACCCACACCATTGGTAACAAGACTTGCAAGAGGGATTGCCTCATACGACAAGAAATCAACAACTGGACCATAAATTCAGACCTAACATCCTGAGTGACTTGAACTGATGGCTATCTCAATGTCACTGTCACTAGAGCATCAGCCTAGTATATAGTTGACAGAGTTCTTAATTACCGCCATGCCTTTTGTAGCAATGGTAACACAGGGGCATAAGAATCATGATAATGTCAACATTGGCCTAGTCTACACTTGAACACTACGGGAAACCCAAGGGAAGGTACCCCTCGTTAACCAAAGACCACTAATGCGGTGATGATGTGAACCCTTAGAAAAGGCTTCCATTTACTATAACAATAAACCACGCAATAGATATTGCCAAGGGGTGATGGAATAAGGAAATGAGATTTCCAAACCATTACGACTTAAAGGAGTAAGCATACTCCATAAGCGCCCAAACACGTGGTGGACCATTGTGTAAACACCAATATGATAACCTTGTCATGAGACCTATGAGTGGAGACAACCCCTCAACAAGAAATTTCACTTGTCAGTGATAGAATACCCTCCGATTGGAGAACGGGACCAGAAAACCCTTGAAGTCTCGTGGGATGTCCTGGTAATATACATACAAGCAAAACTACACAGCGGGAGCCTATAACCGATGCTCGGCACTGGGAAGATAATAGTTGTCAAGAGCAATCAATGTATGTGCACATTGCACACCATGAATGACCAACGCTCAAGAGAGCTTGTAACCCGATAAACCACTTCATCCTCGGTCAACCAAGATACTTGGTGAGTTGTATCATAAATGATGATGGAATGTGAGGTAAGCTAACCTACACACGAAACCTAAAATGGAAGAACATTTCCACATTGGGAAGATATTAATATTGTGGTATGCTACGACAACCGCCATACACACGAACATTGGAAACCCCAGGGTATTCATACCATAAGGGAATGGTGCCAATGACAATGGCAATGAGTAAAGAGAAACTATCACAGTAACAGAAACAGTAAAAACGGTGTTGTATAATGAGTAAGAATATGGTGCGCAACAAGCGACCGATATGAGGAAGTAGCAGATAATGACACGGAGTATAAGTACGAGATGACAGGCAGAAATATTCCTTCCCATCACATAAGTGACTTACTGTCAAGCGTTTACGCCTCTGCACTCTGTATGACTGAGTGTTTTGGTATTGCACTTGTGCAGCTAATGATCTAATGGGATGGCTAGGGATATGGAAAATGTAAACAGTAGTAAACCCTTCTTTTCACCAACGAATATGGCATAAGCCAGTTAAGCACTCTTAGCAACAAGTCGTGCGGCCTAAGGCCAAAGAAGCACGAAGAGTGTAAAACACACTAGCAATCACAAGATGTGAATTCTAATGGAATAAAGGTGAAAGGAGACTGAAGGAAGTCACTAGGACCGACGCATATCAATGCAAGGTCATACAAGTAAAGAACACTTGTACTGAACCAGAAGAACTGGTGTAATCCAGAAGCTATTGACAACAGAGGAAGCACTATAACTAAATAGTGGCTTGGCCTCGCCAACAATAAGTTGGAAGAACATAGCGAATAATCGTGAGAGTACGGATAGTATGTATAATAGATTACCAGGAAGCTGGTTATAGTCTAAACTCGTTGAGTTCAAAGGCGGTAAAAGAATACCACACTTGTTTGTAAACCTTATTCCCACAATAAAGGGATAGAAAGGCGATGAGTAACACATCTATAATAACCAAAGAGTGGATTAAACACTAAGGTTATCAGGGTCGCGCAGCAGAAGCTAGTGGGCCCTAGCTAAGGAATGTAATACACCCAGTAAGTATGTGAGATTGGCTATTAATGCCTTGAAGCCTAATGGGCTGGAACCGAATTAATTATGAGTTGAATAAACTCATATAGGAATCCTTGGTTCAAAGACTAAACCATTGTTATGATTAGGACCCTTTGACGAGGGTATACTATGTAACAAACCGTAAAGAAGCTAAAACGCTTCAGATTGCCCAAATTGAGTAACCAATGTTTAATAATAATAACATATGGTAGATTACGTGGGCGTAATCCCTTTTAAGGGGGGTAGAGCGAAAACCGCATAATGTGAATTTTATAAATAAAACACATAAACCATAATGTGCATAGCACCAATGAGAATCGAATTGATGATTGATACTATGTTAAATAAACATAAGTATTCATTCATATTGTAATTACGGTAACTAGGCATGAGAGATGCAAATACCATGGGATGGATATACCTACCTTGTAACACCATGTAAGAGTATTAGTAAAAGAAAAGTAATGAGTAGTGGACGGAGCTCCACAAGTATTGTAACCTTTGAAGAAGTAGTACGAAATGAATGAGGATAGTAGATGAATGAAGTTTATGAGTAGTGGAATCGTAAGTAAAATATATGAAACAATTGAAGCCAACTAAATCTTATAAGTGTAGTATTCCGTAGTTAGAATATAGGAGATGATGGCGAGTAATGGATGGAAGTAGTGAAGGTTGATGAAATGAGCATTAGGATTGAACCATGGAGTAAAGCATTTGGGAAGTAGAGTGAGGACGATTGATGGATTGGTTCCATCCTTTGGAGATGTATGAATTCGTAATCACGACTAGAAAGAATAAAAAGATAGAAAATGAAAACAATTAAATTATTTGTTTGGTTGAACCTGATGTGGGAAGTCGAACTTGATCCTGATCAGATCAAGGGAAACCGAACACAAATTGGGGTGGAAAGATAGTTCAACACTGATGCTGATCACATCAGGTCGAATGATTCTTGAAGCTCCCCTCAAGTGGTCACAAGAATCACACATAGGATAGAAGTAACGAACATAAATTGGAATCTGGAGTTGCATGTTTTAAAAGGATTTCTATGTAGCCGCGGGGAAGGATTTTCCTTAGACTGGGGACTAAGTATTTGTTGGAAGCTGGTACGGGAGAAGATAGTAGTATATTACGTTGTATTATTCCAAGGGCAGCGAGACATAGAGGAGTCCCGTGTCTAGAGGACCTGAGCGCCTGCGGGATTGGAATGTGTATTGCATCGCATTGGGGATAGCCTTGCATTGTATGTATGTATAAATTTGGTAATGAGGAACCAGATGGTCGGTAGTAGTGCGGATCAGAGTAATTGTCGTACATTGGTATGGTATGGAAAGGAGAAACCTTGAGTAACTGATTTGGGATTAGTAAGGAGGAAGAACGTATGGTTTTGGTATTGGACACGTAAGAATGAGTAAGCATTGTAAACCCATAACCTCGAACAACTTTGAGGACAAAGTTCCTAAGGGGGGTAGATTGAAATACCCCGAACTTAAATATAGGGATTAAAATAATTCTAATATGTATTTAAGGGCCTAACAATGCCTAATTAATATTGGTAAGGAAAAATAAATCCAAAAGAAATAAAGAAACGCTTAGAAAGCGTAAAACGCTAAATAAGCGTTAAATAACCATAGGAGGTATGAGACCTCGGTTAGCGTGTTATGTGAATTCCTAGGGTTTAATAAGACCAAAAATAATATGGGAAAACTCCTGAAGAAACGGAACCAAATAATGTATTAAAACGCTAATAGAGCTTTAGCGCACGTTTTTCGAGAAAACCCGAAAACGTGACTTTAAGTGGTCAAACGGACCCGTAAAAATTATGAATCATCAAATAATAATTATTAAGCATTTATGGAAGCTTGATAACCAAAAAAATTAATTAAACGAGAAAATCCCGGAAAACGGGTTCCGGTTAGTAAAAACTGTCAAAAACGGGAAGTTGTGGGGTAGAAACATAAATAACGCAAACTTATGTGTCCACTTTTGAAAATAAAATTGTGAAATCTGTGTGTGTGCAGTGGGGGTCCGATTTTTAAGGCCTCTCACACTCTCTCACACACTCACTTACTCATTTACAAAACAACAAAATAATAAAGTAACTCACATTACTACTTTACTCTCACACTCTCACACTCTCTCTCCTATCTCTCTTCTCTCACGTAACAACCCATCCCCCTCACTCTCTCAATTTCTTCTCCTTCTTCCCAGCGACAACAATGGAGACTTGAGCCCCTCACAAAAAATACTCACTTCTCTCCTCTTGTTACTCCATCAAATCTCCTCCAAAAATCACAAAAAATATACCGTTGTGTTCCTCTCATCAAGGAGAACACTAGCCTCTTTTCAAAATTCGAAAACAGGCATTTTCGTTTTCATGGGTATGGAGCATTTGGAGTTTCAAGACCACCATTAGAACCACCTCCTTCTCCTTGTCGTTTTGAGGTAAAAATATTCTTGAAACCTCTTTGTTTTCTAGCCGTATGGGCAAAACGAAATTTGAGCTAAACCCTTGCTTGCTCCTTGTGTATCTAGCCGATATTGGCATTGTTGGAGGAGCTGAAATCTTACTCTTGAGCCATTCCAAACACTACCTACACCCTTGCAAGGTAATGAAATTTCTAAACCCTAAAACCTACATTAAAACTTGTAGAATGGTTAAGGATAGTTTTAGTGTATTAAAATGGTGTATTGAAATGTATATGTGAATGGGTTGTAGTGTTAGAGGATTTGGTTTGACAAAACCGGTGGGAAGAGGAAAGAAAGAAGGAAGGAAAAAGAAAGAAGAAGAAAAGGAAAACTAGGAGAAGAACAAGGTAAATTGCACTCTCTGGGTAGCCTTGTAAAATGTATTGTATAACAGATTTTAGTAGCTCTTAATGGTGTATTGAAAATGGTAATGAGTAGTAGTGTAATGTGTAAGAGAATCCAAATGTTTTAAACCCTTGAAAGACATGTAAAAGCTTATTGAAACCTAGATGGGAATTGAATGTAGTTTGCAGGAATTTTTAAGAGTGCTTAATGTTGGTATTTGTGTATGGGAGCTTTGTATATTTATGATTGTTGAAAACAGGTGAATTGGGTAGCAAAATGTGAGTAAATGATGTGGTGAGAATGCAAGATTTTAGGGGAGGTTATGTCAAAATTTACCTAGAACTAGAACACTTAAGAAACTCGAAAACTAGGTAAAAGCATGTCCTTGTAACAGATTTTAATGTGAGCTGTTTAGTTGGTAGGAATATGTGCATTTATGGATGACTTGGTGAATGGGAGAACCAAGGTGTGTATTGGAGTTAATAGAGATGATTAGTAACTATGGAATGGAGTAGTAGTAGCATGTGAATAAAAGAGTGTAAAATCTGTAGCAAGAAGTGTTAAAACACATTGGAGAAACTAGGAGGAAATTAAGTGTATTTGGAGAACTTATGGTGAGTAGTTTGATACCTTGAAACAGATTTGGAGAAGAGCTAGGTAATGGGATGGAAGTAGGATGGTAAGATGATGCAATTAGAATGCTAGGGTGGCATTAGTAGAGAGTATTGGATGGTAGAAGTTGGTTTAAAAATCTGTAGCATTGAAGAAAGAAAATTGGTATAAGTGCTGGAATGAAATGAGGAAAAAATTGTGTAAGTTGATTTAGGATTGAGAAATGAATTTGATTGATGAGCTAAGGTGAATTAGAGGATTTAATTAGTGTTTAAACATGTAGGAAACATGTGGAAATGATTAGGAAAAGATTGGGTGAGAATTGAGGTGAATTTGGAATTCAAAGTAGATAATTAAAAGGGGTTCTGCAGCCGACCTACCCAGACTGGGTCGGTCGGGCCGAATTCTGTAACCCGGGTACTCTCTGCAGCCGACCTACCCAGGCGACCTACCCAGAGTGGGTCGGTCGGCCTTTGTAAAAAAAAATTAAAATTTAATTAGATGAATATATATAAATACATATGTACATATATACTATATATATATATATACAATATATATATATATATAATCTATATATATACATATATATATGCATGAGTGAGGCGTTAGTGCTAAAGTAATGAAGGTAAGAAAGTTAAGCACACTTGAGTAAAACTAAAGTTAATGGGGGTAACGGGGTTAATTACGGGAGTAGTATAGTTTTACATACCATAGTATCTTAATATTAATAGAACCACTTGAAATGTTGTCAGTGGTTCGAGAACAACCCGAGGAGTGTGAGGTGACATGGTAAAGTAAATTCCGGTAAAAAGGTATGATTTCTTCATGCCCTGTATCCTAATCTGGTTACCCCGATTTGTGTGCTTATTTGATCACCTAATAAGATAAATGCATGAATCGGACTATATTGCACCTACTTGTGCCTGTTTACATTGTTCTCGATATTTGTCTTGAACAATAGTTTGTATAATTCATGAAACATATGAATGATGGTGAAGTGTATTGTATTTGTGGTGTACTTGTATATTGTAATGTATTTGTATGTATGTGTATATGGGTATTGTATTATTGTGGCTTGAATGTGACTTCTGCTAATTCCTAACTACCTAACTCCTAACTTAAGTGAGTAAACCGGAATGAGTAGAAGTCCGATATAGCTTCGGCCACGCGTGAGGATGCGGAGTCACAAGAGGTTGGCTGCAATTCCTGACTCTTAAACTGGTCCGCGGCCCAAATCCCTTAAATGGGTAGCATCCCGGATTGGTGAGTCAAGTAAATCCCGGAGGTGGACGGAGTAGTCCCCAGGGCCGGAGGTCCGGACGACTTAACTTGAGTAAGAGTAGAAGTATGGATCCGTAAGTATGAGTATGAGTATGAGTATGTATGCGTATGTATGAAGTAACGAGTAAAAAGAGTAATCTCCACCCGATTAACCCGGGTGGACCAATGAAGCTAACAAGTATTGCATGTTGTATGTAATGTGTAGGGAATTCGGAAGGAAAAAGGTAAGTATGTATTGGATGGTTTATGTTGTGCTTCCTTGTATGTAATGAAGTGTATGTATGTATGCCTTGCGTAAGTATTATTGTATTGTGTATGAAAGCATGTATGCATGTTGTGTGAATAAATGAACTGCATGTATACGACCAAGTGGTCGGCGTACCCTCACTAGTACGCGGGGTATGCGGTTATCATGCGCAGCGAAAGCTGACCCCCTAGGGGGAACGTTTTTATGTGCAGGTACCCGAAGCGGATACGGTCAAGATAAGAGACCGGTGGCAAGCCTTCATATTTAAAAGTAGGTAGTTTGTGAGGAAGGGGTAATAGATAGACTCTTAGTGAGTATGTATAAATTTGGGAGAAGTATTGTATTTGATTTGGAACCTAGTAAACTCGGTATGTGGATTATTTTGTATTGAACTTGGAGTATGTATTGAATGAGGATTGTAGTAATTACTTGGTAAATGGAGTATGTGTTACAGATATGTAGTACTCGGGATTCTGGTCCATCAGACCGATGCTGTATATAGAAGTAGTAGCCTTGTTAGCCACGTGGGTGACTAACGACATTGTATCACCCATTGTATGTAAGTATGTATCCGCTGCATGACTCTGAAAGCACGAGGAGATTGGACGGTAATGTTTGTATTAATAGTAGGGGTGTTACATACAAGCTTATACCTTAGTTCAAAACCTTAAGACTTGATTAAGTAACTTACCCCTTCAAAGTTGATATTTCTCCACCTTTCACCCCTTGTATTTTCATCCAAGCACTCCCACCACTATCACTCCAGTTTTTCCTTGGTTAATAGGAGGAAAGAGAAGTGAATTTAGAGCATTAAAACTTCATAAACAAGGTCTAGAGTTTAATGTGTTAAAAATGGGTTTTAAGGGTGGAGTTTTACCTTATGGCTCTTGAGAGCTGATTTTTATCTTCCAAGCTCTTAGTAAACACTACAAAAAGAGTTAGGAGGTGAGTTATTGTGTAGATCTAAGCAAAAACACGATTTGAGCACTAAAACTCAACTTGAGAAGATTTTACCTTTGGAGATTTCCTTGCCTTATTTTCGGCCATGGATGTGGGTGGAGGACACCAATGTTCCAGTAGGATATAAGTGAAGAGAATTTTGTTTAAAATGATGGAAAATTCGGCCATATAGGAATCTAGAACAAGGATGGAAGTTAGAGCACATTTTTACCTTGTTTTTGTTGATCTTGTCTAGCCCTTGGTGTAGACACCAAAAATTCTCACCCCATAAAGCAAATTCCAGAATAAGAAACACAATAAGAGTGGTCGTCGCCTTTCTTTTTCAAAACGTATTAACGTGCGTGCCCAAACGAAACCATCATTTTCATGACAAATTCTTAAATCAATTTTCAAAACATTTCAGAAAAACATAATACTATGACAATGAATTTCCACCGACAATCAAGTTTTAAACCAAATTATTTTATTTTGTACATTTTTTTATTATTGCTTATTAGTTTACCAATTCATCTTTTATTTATTTTCATTTTGCTACATATTTATTTTATTCACTTAGCATTCGCTTTTATTTTCTTCTATCATTTTATGTAATCATTATTATTATATTTATTTATCTTCATCTCACTATTTCATGACTATTTGATATTTCATTTTATTGATATAAATCTTTCCATCTCACCCTATGTTTTCATTTTTAAACACTAGCGTTTTTGAAAAATTCATTTAATTCGAGTTGCAACCTTTTCTTTTATATACCGTAATATTGTGTTAGATGTGAAATAAGTGTGGGGAGACTATATGTTTCAAGTTCGATTTTGATCATGGACATTTGGAATATTTTTACTCTCATTCCATTTCTTTCCTTCAGTCAAATCGAGCCCTAATTTTGGTCAAATCGTTATGGCCCAAAGCTCATATTTATTCCACCGGATGCAGCCCAAAAACTAGAAAAAAACCCTAAACCCACATTCTTTCCTATAAAACAACAACAATAAAAAACCCTAGGGAGGCACAGTAACCACCGGTGTCTGGTCACCCGCTCCATTCTTCAAAAACCAACACCTTCATCTTTTTTTTTTCCAATCTATCTTCTTCAATCCATAGAACCAGTCGATAATACAATCGATTTCTTCTCCCTTCTTGCCATTCTTCATCTTTCGGAAACCTTCAAAACTCAACTCGAAGAATAATTCATCCATCTCTTCACACAAAAATAGCCGCCTCCCACTCCTGTCTTCTTCTTCCCACTCTTCATTGATCGACCTTCGAACCCACTGGTGAACATGATACCTTCTCTGCTCCTTCATCCTCTAAATTCACTGCAATTTGAAAACCTATATGGCGAACAAGGAGCAAATCGGCGCAGCCCCTTTCCATTCACTTCCTAACGAAGTCCATCGAGGCAAGAACACCCATGGCTCCTTCCTACTCCGCGACCGCAATCCACTATGATCTACCGCTCACATGTCAAAATCGATCAACACCTATGGTCACCAACTGCAGATTTGTCGCTTAAATACGGTTGTGATGTTTCCTTTTTGTATCGTTTCGAATCTATCTCTATAATTAAATCCCACTAGCTCCCTTGATTTTCTGTTTTGCTAGCTATACCGGGCTTATGTCTATTTCCTGATTTGTTCCCGACAAGGGTGGATTTCTCTATGTTTTTTAAGGACTGTACTCAGTCGCTTTGAGTAACCCTCGAGTATGGCCTGTTTTGATTTCGCTTACAGTGCGGCTCGATTAGAGATTATGTTTTAAGGGAATTTGAGTGACCATCTGTGCATAGATTTGGATCACTAATTAACCACGCTATATGTGATTGTGCAAGGGATTAAACTAAACTACTGCTCTATTGTTCTCTGGTTATACTGCGATTGATTCCCGCCCGGTGAGGTTGAAATATGGTTCTGTTCAATCGATTCTTTGCCGTTCTGTTGCTCTGGGTCTCGAAACCCTGTTTGTGGCCATTTGTGCAATTTGATTTCGGCCATGTCATTGGTGTCTATTCGATTACTTATTACAGGAATTAAGCTTTGGAACTCATTTGTTTCACCACTAGAAGAGTCACATACATTGGGTTTTTTTGCTTCGGTATATCCTACACTTTCATTGTGAATTGATATTATCTGGTGGCTTTTGGGTTATCGATCAGTTTGCTTTGAATCAGACTTGTCGGTTTGGACCATTGACACATGTTGCAGATCTAGTTTAATTACGGTTGACGATTGCTCTCTGCCCTGGGTGTTCGGTGTGGATTTTTTACGATTTCAGCTTACATACTACCATTAGTGTGCTCACTGCTACTGCTTTTGGTTTATGTCTTGACCGAGGTACATGTTTAATTGCTGGACTTGAGATGAAGATGCATATTGTGACTGTTCAGACTTTACGCGTGGGTTGGATTTGTGAACTTGAGACTTCACGGTGGCTTCTCATGGGGTTAAAAACTCAATTGGTCGGTTATTCCTAATTACACCTTGATAATCTGCTCCTGTGCCTATCTGGATATCTCCCTTCCTTTGCGAATGGTTATTTGGCGCGGAGCTGAACTGTTTGCAATTTTAATCATACCCTTTGTACACTGATGTAGATCTTGAAATCATCTTGCTTCTAGCTGTTTTAACCCTTGCGCATTGACATGATTTTGTGGTCTCTTCGAGACTTATTATTTGCTTCTTCAATGTTTGGAGTTTGTTTGGAAGTCTTTACTGCTCCATTGTACATGTATTATTTTGCCTCCATCTCTTTATCGCAATTTTAACTAATTCATTTCTTGCCTTTATTATACCTTAAACAGCCTTCTAGGTCACCCATTTATGATAAGTCTTTGAGGGTACCCCACATCTAGCTCATTTCTATTTGCTCTGTGGGGAATAATACCCTCCAAATTTCGAAGTTTTTTTTTAAGCCTTTGAGGTTACCCCATAGCTAGCTCATTTCTATTTGCTTTGTGGGGAACAATACCCTCCACACTTTTATAGTCCATCCTAAACCACCCCGTAATTTCATTAAAAAACTTTAAAAAAAGAGGGAATAAATTCAAATCCAAAATCAAATCTGATTCCAAAGTCCAATTTCAAGGCCCAATTCGAAGCAAAAATCAATAAGGCCCAATCGGACCCAAATTAGAACTTAAGTTTGGCCCAAATCAAATGAGGCCCATCTTTGACCCATTTCTAAAATGCCCATTCAAACCACCTCAAATCAAACGCCCAAACCGTTTCAAATCTAATTCCAAGGCTTATCAGGCCCAAAAACCCAAATTTAACCCACAAACAATCTTCAGCCCACAAATAAAAAAAAACCCTCTTCAGCCTAAATTGAAAATCTCACTTCAATCCAAAAAAGCTTATCTTTGGCCCAAATCAAAAAACCAAAAATCAGTCCAAATAAAACCCAATTCGGCTTCAAACCGAATTCGGGCCCAAACCCAATATGGGCCCAAGCCCACTTGGCCCATTAAGCCCATTTAGCTCACTAAGCCCATTCGGCCCACTAAGCCCATTCGGCCCACTCAGCACACTAAGCCCACTCGGCCCACTAAGCCCACTTGGCCCACTAAGCCCACTCAACCCACTCGGCCCACTAAGTCCACTCGGCCCATCAGGCCCATTCGGTCCAACTTTGACCAACCAAAGTTTGACCTTGACCTAATTTTGATCCGGTCCAACTTTAACCAACCAAACTTTGACCTTGACCTAGCTTTGACTCGTTCCAACTTTGACCAATCTGAACTTTGACGTTGAACCAACTTTGACTCAGTCTAACTTTGACCAATCTGAACTTTGACCTCAACCCAACTTTGACTCGGTTCAACTTTGACCAATTTAAACTTTTACCTTGACCAAAATTTGACTCGGTCCAACTTTGACCTTGACCCAACTTTGACTAGCCTAAGTTTGACTTCACCCAACTTTGACTTGATCCCACTTGATTCGGTCTATCTTTGACCCGTCCCGTTTTCCAATCCGAACACAAATTCAGTTCAAATCAAATTCCATCCAAACCCAATTCATTTAGTCCAATTCAATTGAATCCAAATTCCATTCAATTCAGATCTAGATTCAATTCATCCAATTCACACTCAGCTTGTAAATTCCATTCAAACTCTAAAATCCAAAAATCTCTTTTCTCAAATTGCAAACAATCATTTTATTCAAATTTCGCCAAGTTTTCAAAGAAATCATTTTAAGGAATTTTATAGGAAAAACTCTTCTCACATCACAGAAAACTTTTCTCAAAACACAGAAAGTTCTTCTCACATATACAGATAGTTTTCTCCTAAAAAACATTTCTCAAAATCATTGTTTCTTCATCGAGAATTCCGAACAAAATTCAAAGTTTTCTAAGTCGGCTTTTAAACTTGAAAAAAAAGCCATTTTCAGGGAGCATGAAATGCCTAACGCTTTCAAAACATTTTCTCCTAGTTAGACATCACTTGTCTCCCTCTCCAAATATAATCCGAGGCAGGGCACTGGGGCAGTATCATCCCTTGTCGTAGTCTGGATTTCCTTAGGCGGGGCATTAGGGTGACAAAACTCCCCTAATTACAGCCTAGATTTTCACAAGGCGGGGTGCTAAGGATGTAATTCCCTTCCTAGTCGCAGCCAGGATTTTAGAATCGTCTAACTCCCTTCCACTCGATTTCAATGTTTTCAGTTTCTAACGTTTTAAAACCCGGGAGTTAGAGACGTTATTAGGGTTTGACCGAGAGTATCCCATTCATGATACTTCTCTCTAAATCCTATATTTCGACAAAAATTCATTGCCCCATCTTTCGAGCCTCGACACTTACCATTAATTAAGTGTCACACTCGAGGGGGTACATAGGGTGTTCCCTCGGGATCACCTGCCCTTTTACAACAAAATGATTTTCTTTAAACATTCTCGAACCTTGAACCCGAAAAACCCGAGATCCCTATTCAAACTTCAATTGCCTCACACATACTCAAATCATTTTCGAAACTACAAATCACTTCATACCCAAATCATCATCACCTCAATTTCAAATCATCTCCCTAATCCCGACTTCTCTCTAACTTCTAAATTCTCATAGGCCCGAGCGTCTCACAGACTCGAACATCTCAATCTCTCCACCATTTAAGATTCAAGCGTCTCATAGACCCGAACGTCTCACAGACCTTGATATCCTGTACCTCCCACTACATGAACACCCCAAATGTCTCATAGACCCGAGCGTCTCACAGACTAATCTCTCAAACACCTCAAAACCTTTAAAACCCCAAAATCTCCAAAAACCTAAAAACAGTGAACTACGTAAGGTCTGATCTCAACAGGGAGTTGAGTACGTAGGCAGCCCATCTAGGGTGCGACCCCATTCCAATCCAAAAACCCTTTTTCCCTTCTAAGGTGGCTCTCATATCTCTCAAACCTTCTTCAGCTCCCACAAACTTCAAACCATCAGACTTGAAGTCTGGTCTATTCACTCAACCTTTAAATTTCCTAAATTTTCATTCTATACTTATCCGAATTCATCAATTCTTCCTCTTGGCGCTAGCTTGGCAGAAAAGCTCACCTCATCCACTCTCTTTCTTCCTTCCCATTCTAATCCTATTCTTGGCTCTTAAATGAAACTCTCTAAAAAGGTTTTGAAAGAAGGCAATCCCGACAATTGAAGACCGAGGTTTCCTTGGGCACCAATCCGAAGTCGTGGTCGTTGCCACTTCTAAGAGGTGTAACCCAGTGCAAACCCATAATAGAATCTCTGACATGACCAGATAAGTACTATCCATAGAAAATAATCTCAGAGTCAATTAACGGTTCTTATAACCCTTCTCCTCCCTTCCTAGTTCCTTAGGTCAAACTAGGTGGTGACTCTAGTCAATTCCGCCTTATAGAGGCATAAGTCCGCGTGGAGCCTATTAAGAGTGAGTGTAGTGTTCACTAACACTCCCCATATGCTTTATGAGAAAGACGGACGATAAAGTAGATATTTAAGGGATGCCGAGGTGACAGGTTTTCACCCTCCACAGAATGGCATTCTAGACGTCTTAGTCAGACCATATTTTGATAGACCCCCTCATACCGAAAAATCACCCTCCACAGAATGGCGACTTTGCTGAGGAAAACTTGAGTAAGTTTTTCTCAAACTCAAGGAAGACTGAACTCCATTCAAAATTGTCGGGACTTCCTTACTTCTTTCAAAACCTTCAAGAGATTCGTTTCAAAGCCTCTAGGATTATTCTACTCCACACTTAAAGTGTGTATCTGATGAGGACAACTAGGACTTGATAGATCCTCGACAAACATTTCAATAATTGGGTTAATGATAGCTCACGATTAGAAAGAGACACTTAGGACTGAATGAAGCTAACTTCCTTTTAGATTAACAACCAATTTGGAATCACTAATCTCAAGATAAAACACTTAGCAAATAGGTTGGTGCTAACTTCATCTGCTTTTTTTACTGCTTTCATGTTTATATTACGATTGTGGGGTGCGTGGGATGGGTAGCTTAGGACATGCATTCCTCTGTGTCACCCGATTTACCCACGATGTCACGGGATCCCAACCGGTCCACGGTTGATTCCCCAAGAGCTAGGGTCACTCTCTCAATGAACAAACCCACGAGGCGGTATGGTCTCCAACCAATTCTTTGAGCTCATGACCCAAAAATATCCTCCATTATCAGAGTCTAGAGCCAATATATAGTGAACTCTAAGCCTTCAGTGTCCAGCTACCAGGTCCAGTGTCTAAGACGGGTTTATGGGAAGTCACCCCCTTGTATGACGACTGTCTGACCACCCTTTTGCCTTACCTTGAAGATTGTATGGGCTCAGTTCTCCACGATTCCTCTGCACCGCGGGTGTCTTTAAAGCCCAATGTCACGCTACAAATTCATAGAGGATCCCGTATTTACGGATACCCATACATTACATAACGTAGTCAGCGAATAATTTGGACTTTAGACACACCTTATCGTGCAGACGAGGGGAGACCTGTTCCCATACAGTACTTCCCCGAGTTTCCTGAAAAGTGAGCGTGTTGTCGGATCATCACTGACCATGACGTATGTTTCCTTGTCATCTCGGGTGTCCTGACCTTTCGTACTTAGGCACTCCGGACTTTCTTGATAACGTGCCCCACAAAGGCATAGCATAGAAAAACCCGAGAGATGATAGTGAAGGGACGATGGTTCCCCCGGTGAGACGGAAACATAGTTGACCTAGAAAGTGATTATCCCAACATTAACACTTATAGTTCCACATCAAATATAGCCATGATTTACTATTTGCTATACATGTGTGCAAACCACTTTTTCTAACCAATCTGTTTTCAAAATGTCCGGAATTCTCTTTTGTGTGTCCCTTAAAGCTTTCTTACGAGCTCGTTTAATTTAGAACCTCACCTAAATTTCACTCATAAAAATTCAGGGTTTTAAAACATGTCACTTTATCTTTAAAAAAATTATTTTACCAAAATGTTTCCGAAACAATTTTCAAAAATAGATTTCGCAAAACCTACTTCCTACAAACGAATTTCAAACAACATTCTTCACCAACATTATTTCTTAATGGTTTTTGAAAACAATTTTCAAAGTTGATTTTCACAAATGTATTTCAAAATAAATGATTTAGACCCCATGTCACGTATTTTTGAAGTTCTACCCACCTTCAAGAGCAGCGGTCATTATTGTGGAGCGTTCTAGTCATTTCATGTTTTCACAGAAGTGGTGGATTTTCACATAAGATTTTGTGCTCAATCATTCACCTTTCCTTTCTAAAAAAAATCCCTCATTCCCCTCGTCGGAGCAAGTGAAGCAGCTTGAAGATCAACTACGCGGTTCGAGCCGAAAGCGAGAGGCGCACCAACCCGTGGAATTGACCAAACGACATAAAGACCAACACCAATCGTTCAAGTAAAAAATCAGAGTTGTACCAACCCGAGTCAAGTGACATGGGATCAGCAATGACTACTCGAGTTTTAACTGAAAGTCAGAAGAACACAAACCCGTTTGATCTCAGTGCTACTTTGTTGCAAAAGTTTGAAGACGAGCGAGCAGCCGGTCAAGATCTCGAAGACGAGAGAACAGCCGGTCAAGAAAGAGCGTGTAACTAATCAGGAGATCGAGCCTGAGCAGTCAGTCAGAAGCCCGAAGACAGACCATAAGAGTTCAGAAGAAGTTTAGTTCAAAACTCTCATTTTAATGACTTTTTAGAATCGATGATGTATATGCTTTCCCCTATAATTCTTTTCTCTCTTGTCCATTTCTAAATAGAGTAAATGTATAGGTTTATACATTCCTTTTGAATTTATTTAGATCAATGTGTATAGGGTTCCCCTCTCCCTATTTTATTTACGAATAACCGGGCGTCAAAATTCATATTGAGAAAATCCACCACTTTGAAAACACGCGTTTTCAAAATTGTTTTTCCAAAACTTGGTTTCTTTTGGCATGCATGTATAATGAAAAGAACGAATAAGGAACGACCCCTCACAGTTATATATCATTCATAACTCTTGCTTTATGGGGCGAAAATTAACGGTATCTACAGAGTGCATCTCCTGAATAACAACACCAACAAATGCAACTGAGCACAAAGCAAAACACATGCATTGATTCATGACTAAAAAGTCACTTGCACTTCTAGTCAATTCAAGTCCATCAATCGTTCACGAGTCCTGTCCACCTTATAATTTGCTTAATCATGTGTTCCATTCTAACCTTGTCACACACCAACTTTCTTCCTAATATCTCAACCTCCAAAGCCCGATCCTCAGAGGGACAGAAAAGAAATCCGGGAAGTTCAAACCCGTCCCAATCATAATCACCATGCATATCAAAAGGGAAAAATGTGTCATATCATAGGGCCACCATGCGGGAGTTGTCACTCCCCAAAAGTTCAAAACTCTTGAGCCAATAACTAGTTGAACATCGCTCTAAAACAACTTCTCTCACATCACACCACACCCAACAACTATACCACCTTTAGGGCCAACGATGATGGAATGAGCTTCATGAACCGCGAGTTGAACTCGAATCAAGCGAGACTAGTCATAACCTCACCTCTCATGCATTGCATCCAAAACACAAAAAAGAAACACAAAAAACATTCAATCAAATCCAAAGTCAGCATTGCCGTCTTCACCACCACTTCATGCTTCTTGGATATAGTAGTTCCATATTACCACTATATAATGCATTGCAGATAGTCACATTTGCATACTCTCGTATCGAAATGACATCTTTGAAAAAAATCTTGAGAGATTGATTGAACAGAATGGTTGAACCACAAAACTTTTGACCCGTCAATGAACACAAGGGTCTAATCAAAATCAGCACCACAAATCAAGTGAGTAGTGTGCGAAGAGCGGTATTTTCCCTCGAATTTCAAGTGAACATTTTTGACAATCCACTGAGCGACGAGGGAAGGTAGAGAGAGCCAATCGAGGTAAAACCAAGAGCGACATGTGCATTCCTTCATCACATGGAGAGGCATAATTCAGAGTAAGATCAACGTGGATAGCAAGTCACGAGCTGTGATTCATGTAAAGATTTGAGAATAGTACAAATTAATCATCGACTAATGAGAATGACGAGGTACTTAGCAATAAAAATCTCCATAAAACCAAAAAACTTTGATTGCCCTGTACATAATCCCTTAGTGAGCCCGCTGAGCCTTTCATGACAAATCTTTTTCCTCAAACTCCACAACATGCCAGCTCACATACATATACTTACCAACCTTTGCAATGAGGATATTGAAGGAGCCGGAGCCATGGTCTCTCACCACCATCTTTCATGAAACAACAAGTGAAATGTTTGAAGAAATGAGTGAGTCAATCCAACTCCAAAGCCAAACACCAGAAAAGAACACCAAAAATGCTCAAGAAGATCAATGAGTCAATGTAACTTCAAAGCTGGAAGCCAAAATACAAAACTAAGAACACTTGAGAAAGTCGATGAGCCAAATGCAATTTCATAAACATAAAAATGAGAAGAAAGTTCAAACCGTACACCAGAAGAGGCATGAAGGAGAAATCCAAATCAAAAGGACCAATGATATCCCGTAGTAACCAATAAAGCGTTATCAATACCCGTCTAATCATTCCACCCATGGCAAAGGCGAAACATATCCTCTATTGCACAAAAGCTTCACAACTTCCAAACAAATCCTCCAGTCCCATGTGACATACATCATACCCCTCAGCCTCATACTTGTAATCACATGTCCCGTCATACCAAAGGGACTATAAGCGAATGAGGGTGACCTCACCCCACGAGTTTTTCTGAGTGCGAGTGAATCTCTAGTCCGAGCACCAAATCATAAATAGCCCACCCCGTTGCAGGTGAGGAATTTGTAAGGATTGGAAAATCCAAAACCTCAAAAAGAAATTCTAATGAAAATACTGCTCTGAGCATCAAGAGTATCATCACGACATTAGCACACACGACCATACTCACGACAGATTAACCCACATCCCTCAATGAGAGGAAAGTGATTCACACTCGAGTTCAACAATCACTCAAGATCAAACCGAAAATGTCTTATATTCATGAACCTCATATTGATAGAGATAGAGCCATACTTTCTCTCTAAAAACTGCATATGCATTTTGCGTCATATCTAGCATCTAATATCTACATGCATCATAACCAGTTCATCATCAGTATCCGATCGGTAAGAACTCTGCCTAGTCTCACTGAAAGTCAACGTTACGTGTGGTTGTTAAAGTGTAACATTTAACCAAAAGAAATAAAAAATTGGAGCCATCTGGAGCCACACAAAGACTATTTCAAACCATTGAAACCCGCAAGCATTTCCGATGCGTCCCCGACGTGTCGTGGACGTATCGTGGACTCTAATAAAACTTGAAAGACGAGAGACAACAATTAAACTGGAAAACACATTTCGATTGAGAATTTACACACATAAAATTCACTCAACCTCCCTTACCCTACACACGGACTCCCGGGACAGTTTCGACTTTACCCCTAAAGTCGTCAACCCTCTTCTGACTATCGGCCTACGGTTCACCAACCGTTCCCTGACCTGTCGTCCTATCAAATACCCAATGTATTGATACTCTAACCCAGTCCTCACTAGCTCACCAACTCTCTATCACTTACACACACTCCTAAGTCTGATCCACACTTGTCCAGATTATCTCTATTTTTTCTCTCGTACAGGGATTGTGTTATAAGGAACATTAATGCACCAATTTATACAAGTTAGTTGAGATGCCAACTAACAACCTAAGAGTTGCAGACTTTCGTCCAACTTGATCTGGAGCCATCAGCACACGCGTTGCCTTGTGAATGGGCAAGTTGGCGGCGTGTCTCCCAAGTTGGTCAGTCACCACTTGCACACTCCAACTTGTCTGAACTTGTCTGGCTCATTAATGCTCTCTTCTGAAGTATTACGGCTATATAATGATGTTCATCAATACCCTTTGTGTGAGCCTCGATTTTTAAACCCTATCCTATGTTGATTAAGTTGATTAGGATCTAGTCGGGTTTTAGGTCCACTTATAACCTAAGATTAATAACTATGTCATATAACATTAATTAATAAAACCTAAGCTAGCTCACTGGAACCTATTATGAGTCGCCACCTAATTTTTACCTAGATCAAATTAGGAAAGGAGAGTTCGGGTTCGGGGGCTTGGATATGACTTATTTAGGGTTCAATTACTTTCATTACCCTTAGAAGTCATTTTTCCTCTACTTAGGTTATTTAAGGCTTATTACAAAGTCGTTTTAACCTAAGTGCGCGAGCTTCTGTTTTTTTATGTTTTTTAGCATTTTTTGGCAGAAAATAAAAGAGGAAATTAAAAATACCTAAACTAGGGTTTCAGAGGCAGAATTAGGTCAAATTTTGTTGCCGTCCGTGGCTACGAACCAATTGTCCGAACCCACGGGCCCTAGTTAACCTATGTGAACTTAAAAGTCGAATTGAACAGAAAACGCAATTTTGAAAAGTCCAGGGCCGTGGCCTGAACATTGTTTAGAAAAACCAAAGTTTTTTGAAAAATTAAAATCCTGCCGCCGTCCATGGGTGTCCGAGGCCACAAACAACCCGTCTGTGGTCCTGGACCATAGGTCCGAGGTCCCGGACCACCCACGGACAGGGGTTTTCTAGTGGTTCCCGACGGTGTTTTCGGCTCAAAATTAATGGGCGTGTAGCCTGAAAGATGTACAATACGTTAGTAATCAAAAGATTTTAATTTGAAGTCAGAATAATGACGAAACTTAGCAAAAAAGAAAGTCAGAAACAAAAACAAGCAACTATACAGAAGCCGGAAAGAGTTTGTTCAAACCCAAATTTCAAAAGAAAGTTAGAAAGGTCGTGGGGAGTTAGAAAACTAAGATTTCTACCTGTTTTACCTTCGAATTTGAGGTGCTTCTTCACGTCGGGATTCTTCGGAGGCTCTGATGATGCCGGTTCCAGATTGAGTTCGACCTGAGCTTCTGGTTGTTGATTGTTGATGATGTTCTTCACGTTTTGGAGGTGGTTTGGTTGATGTGTGATGATTGTTGAAGTGTTGGGAGTTGAAAAATGTGTTTAGGTGGTGATTTCAGGGGATTTTTGATGTGATTTCGGTGCTTGGATGTGTAAAAACGTGGGGGACTTGTGACGGCTAGGTTTTCTTACTTTCTAGGGCTCTTGGAGTTCTGATTTGATCAAGGGATAAGACTCCTTATATAGGCTTCCTTAAAGATAGAAAAATCCGGTAAAAACTAAGATTTACCGACGTTTTAGCTTAAGGGCTTCCAAAAGGAATTTGACTATGAAATTTTAAACATGGATAAAGGATGATATTTCTGATTTTTCTAAAGTGGAATCGAGTTTTTTGGATATTGGAATATTTTTAAATTCAATTTCTTGTCAGATTCAATCAGAAATTGCTAGAAAATTATTGGAAATTTGAAAAATCAAAGTTCCAATGCCATTATGCCTAAAATGTCATCCTCTATCATGGGTTAAAATTTCTAAGCATTTTGAATTGATTTGACCCTTCTTCAGAAGAGAGAGAGAAAGCCTATAGGGGGCTTAGGAGCCTTGAAAAATTACGAAAATGCCCTTGGAGATGACTAAGCTGTCCCTAGTACTCTAAGATGTGCCGATCGACTGGGAACTCTCGTTACTTGACCAAACTAGCCTATTAGTAGAGACTCTCTTCCGAGGGTTGAAATTTTTGGTATAATAGATTGCCCCCCATCAACTAGTATTTGTAATGGAAATGAAAAGGCTAGTTGATGCTTGAGTGATACCCCAAAATTTTGGATCTTAAAAGATCCGACAAGTTGTGTCGAGCTGTTCTAAGGCGCTGACTACATATGAGTAAAGTTGAAGGATGTCGAGCGATTCTAGGGCGTCGACCACCTAAAGGTAGAAAAGAAGATGCATGAGTAAAGTGGAAGGATGTCGAGCGATTCTAAGGCGCAGACTACGTATAAGGATAATATGATGTCAAGCTATTCTAAGGCGTTGACTGCCTATAAGGATGATATGATGTCAAGCTATTCTAAGGCGTTGACTGCCTATAAGGATGATATGATGTCAAGCTATTCTAAGGCGTTGACTACCTATAATGAATGAAATGATGTCAAGCTACTCTAAGGCGTTGACTACCTATAAGGATGATATGATGTCAAGCTATTCTAAGGCGTTGACTACCTATAATGAAATAAAGTATGCCGAACATTCTAAGGTGTCGGGAACCTGTAATGCAAATGTAGATGTCATGCAAAAGAAGATGATATGATATGCTGATGATGCTTGGATGCTTCTAGGGACCGAAACCCGTTCCAATGCTCCTGGTTGGTATACTATGGGGACTTATTGCCTCTGCCCACCAACTGGGGTGCTGGGATAACTTCTAGATTACCAAGGGGACTTATTGCCACTGCCCACTAGCTGTTTCTCCCAAGAAGTTGACATGAAGATGGGGACTTATTGCCTCTGCCCCGTCAACTTAGATCACGCTCTGTCTCGTACTTGTCTCGCACTAAAGATGATACTAGGTCTCGTACTGGTCTCGCACTGGATGATGACGCTTGGTATCGCACTGATGAAGATGATGGGTCTTGCACTGAAGAAGACGCATGGTCTCGCACTGAAGGAAATGATGGGTCTCGCACTGATTCTACGTCTCGCACTGATGAAGATGATGGGTCTCGCACTGAAGTCTCGTACTAAACGAAAGAAGAAAAAGCCGGATCTCACACTGATTCTAGGTCTCATACTGAATGAAGATGCTAGGTCTCGTACTGAATGACGAAAATGTAGGGTCTCGCACTGATTTTGGGTCTCGAACTAAAAATGAGTTAGGAAGATAATGGTCTCGTGCAAATGATGAAAACTGATTACTGGAGTGCCAAACATGGCAATGATGATAAGATGTATGCAATCAAAATATATGAAAGATACTCGTTCAAAACAGAAAGCTGTTGGAAAAGGTGCCAAACTTGGCAATGTTGAGGTGTTCTACAAAAGTTGTAAAATGCAATTAAAGTGTTTGTTGGAAGCTTGCCCAAAATAAGGAACTGTTGAAAAATGTGCCAAACATGGCAATGCTTGAGGAAAACTCTGCTGAAAAAGGAAAGTGAAATGATCATTTCCTGACTAAAAATTTCATATCTGCAATTTGTTTCTTAAAAAAAGAACATGCCGTTGGTGGAAGTGTGTGGTGTTTGTTGTGATAGACCTGGGATTAGGTTGTTATTTTGGACGGTGGTCAGGGATATGACGGGCCTGATGTTTTTATGGAGGTAAGGCCAATGACGGGCTTGAGAGTGTGTGTGTGGTGGTAAGGGCTTATGTGTGCCTGTGGTGGGATGGTGGTGCTCAAGCTTTGGGTTTCAATTGATGTTGACATGGCAATTGTTGGAACCAACAATTGCCCCCAGTATTTTTTCCTTAGGACAATCTGAGCTAGAGTTCATGGCAATCGATCGGAACGATCGATTGCCCCCAGTATTTTCTTTGATTAAACGTGCGAGCGAGTCTTGTCCTCACAGGGTCAAGGCTTTTGTTTTGATGTGGTGCTTCCTAACCTACACTCGACGTATTTGGTGTTTGCACTCATTTCTTTCTCATGATCATAACTTCTAGGCCATTGAATTTGACATTTGGTGGATTTACGCATTCGATCTGTTACTTTCACATGATTAGATACACAACTATCAAGTCGGAAGTCTTTAAAGCTTATAACGTGGCCATAGGGTGTGATGAAAGACGACGGGATCATGGAGGGATATTTTAGGTTTGTGGAGCCAAAGGGGTGACCAAAGCTTCACCTCGCTTCTTCTCTCGGAATCATCTTCCTTGTCTTGAAGTCGTCTAGCTGCTCCATGTGGACGTTGATTTCGAGCTTCAGGACCTGGACTTTTGAAGTTGTCCTTTACACCATTTCTCTTTTTGTCAATTGGATTTCTTCGAGGCACTTCGGGTTTTCCTTTTTGTTTTATCCTTTCTTGATTTTGCCTTCGGGGTTCTTGTGTTTCCCAGTTTTGGGCTTCGAGAACTGTTTTGATGTGAGCTCTTTAGATCCCGTGTCACTGTGGGACCACTTACGGATCACTTCGTCATGCTGATAGCGGCGTTGCTTCTTTGGACTGATGAGAACGTTATCTGAGAGTCTAACTCCTCGCTCCCTTTGGTCACCGGGTCGGACATTCATCATTGGCTGGGTTATTTTGTGGAGTTCATAATATCAAAAGGGATGTATGAAAAGCTCGGCGGGGGTGCCTAGGGTTTAACGTCAGGGTTCATAAGCTTTTGGCTATGTGGTGCTGTACCTAGGTGCTTCGTCATTCTTGATAGTTGTGTATCCGTACTTTGTCACTTTTTGTAGGGCTGAGAGTAAATTTACAAATTATCTCCTTCAATCGAAGTTATGCCGTTTACCTCACCTTTGAATGTGGTCTCACCGGAGTCGTGTAAAAATGACACGCTCGTTCACTCATGGTTTTTCCGCACAAGACACTCTCGTGAATTTCACTTAGAGACTAGTTCACACGCTTAAACGAAAGATTAAAGACGACGATCCTGAAATCAGATTGCCCCCAGTATTGACCTGAGGTTTATGACAACACTTAAATAGATGTGGATTTCGGAATGCTTTGTGGATATTATGGGATAGTCTATGGTGTGAGGACGAACATGTTCACCCTTTTAGAAACAAAAGACAAGTCGTTCTATTCCATAGTCGGCAAATGATTACTCTGTGATCCCTTAAAAAAACAATTTTTGTTTTTGTTTTGCTGAATGAATGCGTAAAAAATTACGAAAATAGAACTATGCTCTAATTCACGAATGGAAAGATAACATCAAAAGTTGTAATCTTTGAAAAACTACCTAAAATGATAAAGGAAGCTAGCTACCATAAAAGTAAGAAGAATAATTGAGAAAAGAAAACTACTAAATCGAGAAAACTTCTGAAATAGTGATGTTGAACAGTCTGATGCCAACGTGCTGAAGACTCGAGCTGTTGACCATCGGGACGCCATTGACCATGATTGTCTTCCTTCCAAACTTCGAGTAGACCCTGTAAAATGTCTGAACTTGGAATGCCTATGGGTTATGTAGGAAGTAACTGGGCCTGAGTCTTCGCCAAACTGAGAGTGAAATGCATAGATTAGAGTGATTCCTAGACTAGAACGGACATGTAGGCCTGAATCCCCTTAATCCAGAAATTGAGCAAACAAGCTGAAGGAAATCACATGGACCGTGAATGAGCCACTGGGCCAAGAGATAAGCCTTGAAGTCTAAGCTTCGTTTGATGCTCTTGTTGGGCCTTGAAGCCGGAAACTGGAATGAATGAGTTATGCAAACTATCTTGGATTCAAATGTTTTATGGGCCGAAATTCTTGATTGAGAGCGAAGCTCATGGGCCAAAACTATGAATTGGTCTATTGGCTCAAATGGAATGAGTTATGAGTGTGGTACTTGGGCTAGAATGATTGCTCTATATGTGAACTAGAATTTGGGCCGAGTGATTTTGGTTGGGCCTAAAAGATGACACCTAGATCTAGGGTTTTGAGTTAGGGTCATGATAAGAAGTCTACCTATACTAGAATGAGCCCTTGGGCCGGAATGTGTTTGGGCCTGAAGTAAAGCACATGAGCTGGAATGGTCCCTAAATCACAAGTGGGCCTAACTTTCTTTGGGTCAGAGAAGATGGTTTCTAAGCCAAAAAAGGTTTTATTTTCAGGATTTGTAAGTTATTTCAAGTTCAGGTGAATTTCCTTTTATGGGCCTAGAACTAATGGGATAGTTTAAATTGGGCCGGAAGAACAATCTCCTAAGTCTAGGCTTTTGGGCCAAAGCCCGAACGACTCACATGTTAAACCAAACAGGGCTTCTGGGTTGCAAACAAATAGAGCTGCCAATTCGGGTTGGGCTAGGTTGATGTAGGAGAAGTTCCTATCAATCTCTAGGCTGGGTAGTGGGCCGATCATACAAGCAAACAAGGCCCACACAAGTTCAACATGTCCTCACTTGACGTTTAAATCAAACCTGGTATGGATCGATCCAGAGAGGTGCTTGGGGCATGGGCCCAGGTCACCACAAAAGAATAGGGCTTGCACGCTATTCTCTTTGGGCTTCCCCACTCTTTTCACATCACTTGAAGGTGTGCGTCTACGGTCGGGTCTTTGACTGACCAAACAATGGGCAAGGTAAGGGCATTGCCAGGAAAATGCTTGGGGCTGAGGCCCAGGTATTAAGGGGATGTGGTTAGACGACATCCTCCTCTTTTCCCCCCGCTTAATCACATCACCTAGAAGGTGTGAGTCCCTGACAGGGGACCCTCAAATGGGTCCCGGGGTGAAATCAGTTTGCGTGAACCCTCGCTCTCATATGATGCAAAGGTGCAGAAAATTAAAGTGCGCACGAAAGTAAACAAACAAAGTAATAAATGCCATAAATAAACAATTTTCGAGTTAAGCCCTCTTTCTTAAAATTAAACAAGTTAATATTAAGAATTTTATCCCCAGCAGAGTCACCCGTCTGTGTGCCTTGATTTTTAAACTCTATCCTATGTTGATTAGGATCTAGTCGGGTTTTAGGTCCACTTATAACCTAAGATTAATAACTATGTCATATAACATTAATTATTAAAACCTAAGCTAGCTCATTGGAACCTATTATGAGTCGCCACCTAAGTTTTACCTAGATCAAATTAGGAAAGGAGAGTTGGGTTCGGGGGCTTGGTATACGACTTATTTAGGGTTCAATTACTTTCATTACCCCTAGAAGTCGTTTTTCCTCTACTTAGTTTATTTACGGCTTATTACAAAGTCGTTTTAACCTAAGTGCGCGGGCTTCTGTTTTTTTTATTTTTTAGCATTTTTTGACAGAAAATAAAAGTGGAAATTAAAAATACTTAAACTAGGGTTTCGGAGGCAGAATTAGGTCAAATTTTGTTGCCGTCCGTGGCTACGGACCTGTTGTCTGAACCCACGGACCCTAGTTAACCTATGTGAACATAAAATTTGAATTGAATAGAAAACGCAATTTTGAAAAGTCCGGGGCCATGGACAGGATGTCCGTGGGCCCGGACATTGTTTAGAAAAACCTAAGTTTTTTGAAAAATTAAAATCCCGCCACCGTTCGTGGGTGTCCGAGGCCACGACAACCAGTCCGTGGTCCTGGACCACCCAAGGACAGGGGTTTTCTGGTGGTTCCCGACGGTGTTTTTGGCTCAAAATTTATGGGCGTGTAGCCTGAAAGATGTACAATACGTTAGTAATCAAAAAATTTTAGTTGGAAGTCAGAATAATGACAAAACTTAGCAAACAAGTTAAAGGGCAGAAACAAAAATGAACAACTATACAAAAGTCGGAAAGAGTTGGTTCGAACCAAAATTTCAAAAAGAAAGTCAGAAAGGTCGTGGGGAGTTAGAAAACTAAGATTTCTACCTGTTTTACCTTCGGATTTGAGGTGCTTCTTCACGTCGGGATTCTTCGGAGGCTCCCATGATGCCGGTTCCAGATTGAGTTCGACCCGAGCTTCTGGTTGTTGATTGTTGATGATGTTCTTCACGTTTTGGAGGTGGTTTGGTTGATGTATGATGATTGTTGAAGTGTTGGGAGTTGAAAAATGTGTTTAGGTGGTGATTTCGGGGGATTTTTGATGTGATTTTGGTGCTTGGATGTGTAAAAACGTGGGGGACTTGTGACGGCTAGGTTTTCTGACTTTCTAGGGCTCTTGGAGTTCTGATTTGATCAAGGGATAAGGCTCCTTATATAGGCTTCCTTGAAGATAGAAAAATCCAGTAAAAACTGAGATTTACCGACGTTTTAGCTTAAGGGCTTCCAAAAGGAATTTGACTATGAAATTTAAAACATGGATAAAGGATGATATTTCTGATTATTCTAAAGTGGAATCAAATTTTTTGGATATTGGAATATTTTTAAATTCAATTTCTCGTCAGATTCAATCAGAAATTGCTAGAAAATTATTGGAAATTTGAAAAATCAAAGTTCTAACACCCTTATGCCTAAAATGTCATCCTCTATCATGGGTTAAAATTTCAAAGCATTTTGAATTGATTTGACCCTTCTTCGGAAGAGAGAAATAGCCTATAGGGGGCTTAGGAGCCTTCAAAAATTACGAAAATGCCCTTGGAGATGACTAAGCTGTCCCTAGTACTCTGAGATGTGCCGATCGAACTGGGAACCCTCATTACTTGACCAAACTAGCCTATTAGTAGAGAGTCTCTTCCGGGGGGTTGAAATTTTGGGTATAACACTTTGTTTATCTTGTTATCTTGCACATTATGAGATACACCTTTTGTTGTGTGTTTATCATGAGCAAGTTGTTTGTGTGGTTGTGAATAATCTGAGTGAGTTTGTTGACGTTGCTAACTCAGTTTGGTCCTTGTTTAATGTCTGATGTAAGAGATATGTGATGGTGTGGTTCTTGACTGCTTGTTTCTTGCTAGAAGTCCTCTAGAGCTCTCGTCGACTGGTGCCCGACTGGTAGAGCACATGTCATGGATTGAGCGCGCTTGCAACCTGGCGTGCTAAGCCACTCATGACTTAAGTGTGCTTTCAACCTTGCGTTCTAAACCACTTATTCACCTGTCTATCTGAAATCATGAATCTTGACAAGCGCATTAAATAGACAACACAAGGTTTGCTATCATCAAAACTAAAGGATCTTGTCTTAACAATTTTCCCCTTATTGATGATGTCTACCTATATACTCATATGTACTTGGCAATCAAAAAAATTGAGAGATTCCTCCTACGAAGGATTCCCCTTAAGTTTATTAAGGGATTTTAAGAATGAAAGAATTTGAACGAATGATAGCAATGATAGCATTAGTGACAGCTTTTATGTTATGCATAAGTGACAGCTTTTATGTTATAACATAGATAAGGTTTCATTCAGATGATACATAATACAAGGACGATAGACATAGTATCACAGGTACTCTCACAAGTATATGTACTTTTCTTTCCCTCTTTGCCATACAGTAAAATAGGGAGCAACTACACGACGTAAGATGTTGTAAAGGTCATGACATTCCATAGATTACAAGCTACAAAATATGATCAAGATAATCTAGATGGAGTGACGTAGTTGGGTATCCCATTCATAATCCTCTAAGCAAGTAGGCTCTTCCTCCGAAAAACCGGCTTTGATCCAAGAAGGTTTGGCTTTGGTTGTGTTGATCAAAGGTGATTCAGCTATGGTAGAAAGGTCAAACTCATCAGAATCTATGGAGAACTCCATGCAGTGTGGAGAACGTGATTGTGATAGAGTGATACTTGAGGTGATAGACCAAGCTGTTAGGGAGTCGGAGTCTGGTTGTAGCTTTGGGCGACGTATTTCTTTGGGTGTTTGGTGGTCATAAACTTGCGAATGGTGGAGTGAATGGTTTGCTCATTCGAGCTGGATGAGCTTTGTGGGTATTGAGCCATTGCGTGAGATGATCGTGAGTGGTAAAAAGAGTGAGCAAGTTTTATAGACACTTTGGATATGCTCAACGACTGATCGGTGAGTGGCATTTAATGAGGTGCTACGTCTTGTGGGCTATGTTTGTAGGCTTTTTAGGTGTCAAGGTCAGAGTTTGGATTAGTGGAACGGATGAGACTAATATCTCAGATCATTTTGTAATTTTTAATCAAGGAAGAAGCAGCCAAGACAATAAATTATTTCGTACCCATCATAAGCATTCAAGTAACAAAAATCAGTTGCATTTTCATTTATATCCAAAAGGTACTGTGAAACAGATAGTCAAAGGCAAGTAAAAACAGTAATGAAGAAGAATAAAATCTAGTCCTAACTCTAACTCTCACGGTCTCACTCGAGTCTCTAGGAGACAAGGAACACTCAGGCTATGTGGGAATCTATAAAATCTATCGCTCCTTGAACCATGTGATGGACACTAGGTTCGTTGGAGACAGCCTACACAACGGTAAGAGTGACTCTTACACGCTGAAGAACGTCCCGAGTAGAAGTATCCAGACTGGTCCCCTACCTATCGTGGACCGGTGAGAGACTTCTCTTCCTCTTAAGTGCTGATGCTCTTGCCGTTGGACGAGGTTCTGACCTTGAACCTTCACTCTTGGTTTTCTTCTGGACAACCACTAACTGTTCTCCCTTAGTCTTGATACCTAATTTTGACAACATCTCTGAGCATATGCTGTCTTGAGCAGTTCGTGTACATTCATGGACCCCGTCGATGTCCACTCTACTTTCCAACAGAGCCTTGGTTACTACTTCCCTATGTACTAACCCTTGATTGACATGTCTGCTTTCATCGAGAGTAAGGAGAATCATGACAAGAAGGTAAATCTTCTCTTTGATCTTGAGAGCATAGGGTAACCTTACATCTCTCGCGTTGACAATGTGGGTTCGTTGATTACGTGGAGTTATGTTGTGGACGAGTTGACTGAAAAGGACTCTATCAGGTATTGACATTTCTACTACAGGAAAATTCTTCAATGTTACTCCTTTGTTGAGCAAGCGTACCATTTTTCCTCCCAGATGACCGAGATCGCTCCATGATGTTTCTTTTGGGATGATCAATCCTTCTGAGTCTAAACTAAAAGTGTCAGAGACCCAAGACTTGGAGATGATGATTTCGTTGTCTTGAACCTGTGAGATGATATAGTCGTCATTATCACTCTGGAGTGGTCCAAGGTGTCTCATATAATCTTTGAGCAGCTTTGTGTAGACAGGAATATGCTCCTGAAGAATTCTAGCCATCCTTGGAACTCCAATAGCTCGATGATCTCTCCTAGACCCATCTTCTTCATCCACTCTATGTCCAACATCTTTGGTAAGACGGGACAGGAGCGGTCGTTGACGTTCTCGGCTTTGATCAAGGCTGGCTCAAGTTCTTTGAGTTTCTTGAGTCGTTTTAGAGATTGAGGAGGTTGAGACTGGGCGACGGCCTTTTTAGCTTGAAGGAGCTCCTCAAGTTCTTCAGTATGTGGCGAAACGACCATTTTCTTTTTACCTTTTGCCTTCTTTAGTTGCTCACACTCCTTGTGCATGAGTGTGACATGTGATGGCAACTCTGTGTCGCTGTTTCAACCTGAAGCTGTCGTTGAGGTGTCAGAGACCTATCTACGAGTGATTACCCAGACTCGGCGATGAGTTTTGCCTCCTCCACGGAGTCAGCTACTGTCTCTTGAAGTATCTCCTTAATTGAGGTGCCTTTTTGTGGCTCTTCTTCTTCCAGTTTTCGTACATGTGCCTCGATTTCAGCTGAAACAGAGATTTCTTCATCATCAGAGAAGAGCAGTCGTCGTGTGGTCTTTTCTGGGGTAGAGTGAGATTTTTGTGGTGCTGTTGGTTTTTGGGCGCTCCTAGATTCGTGAGTTACACGACTAGTGGTGGCGGTTGAATGGCCTTTGGACTTTAATTGTTTGACTTTTGATTTCTTTGTGGTATTTTTTGAGGTTTTAGGTGAGGGTGCAGGAGAAGACATTCTTGGTTCTTGTGTGGGAACAGGATCAGGAATGATGGTGGGTTTGAAAGTACCGGACGTTATGAGGTGGTAGGTTTTAAGAATGTGGGACTTTATATACTCTACCTCACTTGCGAGAAGGTTCCCTTCTTGGAGTACTCTGACCGTAAGCTCGTTCTCCTCCTCCTTTGTCAGTTGAGTTGGAGATTCTGTCCGCTGGATGTCAGCCACTTGTTGTGTGGAAGCTTCTGTGAGGATTTCTTTAGCTTTTGATCGTAGAGCAGTCTTTGGTGTCATTTTCAGTGTAGAGGATCTGTACTGGAATTTAATACTTTTTGCTCGGGTGTTCTTTAACGTTTGTGAGGCGAGGGATTTTTGCTCTAAATCTCGCAAGAAATTTTGTGAGAGAGAAGAGAATATGCTTTGATCGCTTAGAGAGATTTGAGAAAGTGGGGGCAATAGTGTGACAGGAGTAAAACTCCCATCGCCCTTTTATAGATATCGAGTAACGGCCGGTGACCGCTCCTCGTCCGCTCGCTGACATGTCCTAACAGTACTATTCACAATGGGCATCAGTCGTGACGGTTATCAGCGATCCGTTGAGAAGTTTTTCCATTTCTATTGGTTGGACTGTCTCTAACCTAATCCCACTTTTGTGGAAAATGACATATCTACTTCAAGTAGTCGTTTGACATGTTTTCTATGCATTAAACTGATCGTTGACTACTGAACGACAATATAACAGGTGTTGCTCACATGTCGTTGACCGATCATGGGAAATACAAGGAAATTTAACTGTGATTAATGAATATCATACCAAGATCATGAACCATCTTAGTAAACCTTTCTCTACTTAATGGCTTAGTAAAGATGTCAGCTAGTTGGTGTTCAGTAGAAATATACTTTAAACCAACTAATTATTTTTCACAACAATCTCTAAGAAAATGATGTCTAATGTCAATATGTTTGGTACGAGAATGATGCACAGGATTTAGGAAATAGAGATGGCACTTGTATTATCACACATAATTTGTAAGGTACCTGTTTTGACGCCATAGTTACCAAATTTTCCCTTAAGCCATAGGAGTTGGGCACAACAGCTTGCAGCAGCAATGTATTCAGATTCAGCTGTTGAGATTGCAACACTTTGTTATTTCTTTGATCCCCATGCAATCAGACATGATCCAACAAAGAATGTTGTCCCTGAAGTGCTCTTTCTATCGGTGATAGATCCTCCATAGTCTGCATTTGAAAATCCTACAACGTTACAGTTATTGAAATTAGGATAAAAGAAACCAAGATTTATGGTTCCTTTTAAGTAACGTAGGATCCTTTTTACAGCTGTGAGGTGACTTTCTCTTGGATCTGGTTGAAACTTGGCACATAAGCAAACGCTATACATGATGTCAGGTCTCCTAGCAGTTAAATATAGTAGAGAATCTATCATCTCAATGTAAGATCGCTGGTTGACCGGTCGGTCACCAGTCCTGATACTCATCTTTGTGCCGACTGCCTTTAGTGTGTCAAACGTCTTACATCCCTCCATTCTAAATCTCTTCAACAAGTCTTTTACGTACTTCTCTTGGGATATGATGGTCCCTTCATCATTCTGCTTGACTTGAAGTCCTAGGAAGAACTTCAATTCTCCCAGATCACTCATCTCAAATTCCTTTTTCATCAATGCTTTGAACTTTTTGCAATATTTCTCATCAGAGGCTCCAAAGATTATATCATCTACATATACTTGCACAATTAGGAAATCTCTTTTGTTGTTGTAAACAGATAGAGTTTTGTCTAATTTACCTCTTTTAAAGTGGGTTTCCAATAGATTGGAGGTCAGGCGATCATACCATGATCTTGGAGCTTGTTTGAGCCCGTAAAGAGCTTTATCAAGTTTGAGTACCATGTCTTTTCCATCTTGTGTCTCAAAACCTGGAGGTTGCTCAACATACACTTCCTCTTTGACGTACCCATTTACAAAGGCACTCTTAATGTCAAGTTGGAAGAGTTTGATTCCTTTGTCTGCAGCAAAAGCAATAAGTAATCTGATAGATTTCATTCTTGCTACTGGAGTGAAGGTTTCTTGGAAGTCTATTCCTTCTTGTTGATGATATTCTTGAGCTACCAGACGAGCTTTGTTCCTGACAGCTTCTCTCATTTCATTCAGCTTATTCTAAAGATCCATTTTGTGCCAAGTACTCCTTGATGAGTAGGACGAGGCACAAGATGTCAGACTTTGCATCTTTCGAACTGGTTTAGTTCTTCTTGCATTGTATTGACCCAGTTTAAGTCTCGAAGAGCTTCATTGACGTTCTTGGGCTCGATGGGTGAGACTGTCGTTGAGAAGGCTAGAAGATCTCGAGTTTGAGCTCTTGTCTGAGTTCCTTTGGATATGTCTGATATGATATTCTCCAATGGATGATTTTTGTATAAAGCACGAGATTGATGAATGGTTGATGGAGAGAGAGGATCCTCAACATCATTGTTTCCTTCGTCGACCTGTTGTTGACCTGTTGCTGACCGTGTGTATGTCAGCTTCATCAAACACTACGTGCACACTTTCCTCCACCTTCATGTCCTTTTGTTGTATACTTTGTATGCCCGACTTCTTTTAGAGTATCCAAGGAAAATGGCCACATCACTTCTAGCATCAAACTTTCCAAGGGGACTCTTTTCATTGTTGTGGACATAACATTTGCAACCAAACATTCTGAAGTGACTTATGCTTGGTCTTCTTCCCTTGATTAACTCATAGGGAGTTTTGTTAAGGATTGGTCGTATGAGCGTTCTGTTTGTAATGTAGCATGCAGTCACCACCACTTCTGCCCAGAAGACTTGAGGAAGATTGCTCCCCAACAGCATGGCCCTGGCTACCTTTTGTAGTGTTCTGTTCTTTTGCTCAACTACCCCATTCTGTTGGGGTGTTCTTGGTACTGAATATGTGTGACTAATCCCATGTTGTTTACACATATCCATGAATTGTTGATTCTCAAATTCTGACCCATGATCAGACCGAAGAGTCTTGATCTTGAGATTGAGTTGTACTTGGACTTTTCCTGCAAAGGCTTGAAATTTCTCAAAGACTTTGTCTTTGGAAGCAATAAAGAGTGTCCAAACAAATCATGAGTAATCATCAACAATTACAAAAACATACCGATTTCCTCCAAAACTTTTGACTCTCATAGGTCCACATAAGTCCATGTGAAGTAGTTCAAATGGTTTGAATGTACTAACTGAGTTCTTTGATTTAAAAGAAGCCTTGGTCTGTTTGCTTCTAACACAAGCATCACCAAGATCGGTCACAGATTCATTAATCTTAGGAAGACCTCTTACCAACTGTTTCTTGACATGTTTTCTTAGCAAGGAAGTGCTAACATGCCCTAGTCTTTTGTGCCATAGAGTAGATTCATCTATTGAAGCAGTCAAGCAAGGAAGATTTGGACTGTCAATATCCTCTAAGCTTGTTACATAAACATTTTTCCATCTTTTTCCCTTTAGTAACTATTTACCATTGTTCTGACTTACTATGCTACAATGTGTAGGCTAGAAGTGAACTAAATTCCCTTTGTCACAAATTTGAGAAACACTAAGCAAGTTGAATTTTAAACTATGAACTAGATTTACACTATCTACGACATAGTCAGAAGTAATACCAACCTTACCTACATCGATGATTTTTCCCTTCTTGTTGTCACCAAAGGAATCGGTTCCTTGGCATCCTAGTTCGAGTGAGAAGAACTTCTTCTTGTCTCCTGCCATATGTTTAGAGCACCCACTGTCGATGTACCAGCGGGGGTCCATTCTCACTCGATTCTGCACTTAACACGTTAGTGGTGTGGAGTTAGGGTCCATAGAACGGTTGGACCCATTTCCACCATTTAATATTCGAAGATCATTTTTGACTACCCATTTAAGTCCTAGTTTCTTGAGTTTCCAATGCCTCATAAAACTTGTTTAATGGCAACTGGACTCATGATGACCGGGTTGTCTGCATAAGCTGCAGACATCTCTACGACTAGTCTCTAACCGACATCCGACCTGTCGTTTGCTTTTCCTCATGGGTGTCTTAAAAACAGTATCTATCTTAGAATATTTTTCTTTGACGGTAGCTAGTTCCTTTTCTTTAGTGTTAAGGGCAACAATAAATTCATCGATTTCCGGTTGTTTTTCATACTTCAACTTTTCATGAGCGGTGAGAATTTCACTATAATCTCTTTGTAATTTTATGAGTGCCATGAGATTATCTACCTTGTTTTTGTCCGAGATTTTTCTCAACTTTTCATTTTCTTCCAAAAGTTCATCGTTTTCAATTTTCTAATACCTCTAGGTGATCAACTAATATAAGAGAAAACTTTCTAAGTCCTAGAAGTTCAGCCTTTTGAATTCTCCTACTAAGTTTAGAATAGTTTACCTTATGTTGTTCTTCTTCTCCTTCTGATTCTGAGACATCATTGCCTTGTGCCATCAAGCACACTTCTTCAAGGCAAAGGTAAGCCTTCTCCTCTTCTGAGGTGTCATTGTCTGAGGTTTGGTTGTCATCACTCTGTTCAGAATCTCCCCATGTGGCAACGAAGGCTTCCTTCTTTGGTCCTTTGTTGAATGATCGTCGAACAGGCTTCTTGACCTGTCATTCTCCTCTCATGATCCTTGAGGGTAGTCCTTGATATGATGTTCGTGTTTTGAATACCCAAAACATTTGTCATTGCTCTTCCTATGATCATTGGACTCCTTGGACTCCTTGCCTTTCCTCATTTTATTTCTTATGAACTTTCGAACGTACCTCTTAGCATAGAGGACCATTTCATCATTGTTCTCTCCTAACTCGGACCTTTCATTTTCAGCAACTTGAAGGGCTATGCCTTTTCCTCTATCTCTTGAAGAGCTTTTCGAGTTTTTGTGTTGTAGCTTTAACTCAAAAGCCATTAAAGATCCTAGCATGTCTGCTAGAGACATCTTGGAGAGATCATGCACTTCTTGCATGACATTGACTTTGCTATCAAATGAGGCAGGAACAGACCTGAGGAATTTCCGAATTTGATCCTCGTTAGAGATTGTTCTTCCAAGCACCAACATTTTGTTGATCAGCTTAGTGAACCTTGTATGCATTTCAGAAATGCTCTCCTTTTCTTCCTTATTGAATAGCTCCTAGTGAGTGAGTAGCAGCTCAATGCGAGTCTTTTTGATCTCATCATTCCCTTCATAGGTGACCTCTAGAGTTTTCCAAATCTCTTGGACTGTTTTAGCTGAAGCAATCTTTGAGTATTGCTCAGGTAGTAATGCACAATCAAGTATTCTTACAGCTCGAGCGTTGAATACCAGCTTCTTGATTTGCTCATCCGTCATGCTGTCGATAGATATGTCTTGTCCTTGAGGAATCTGGAAGGTGTACTCTCCATGTGTTATCACCCTCCACATTCTTGGATCGTCAGACTTGATGTGAAACTCCATCTTTTTCTTCCAGTGAGTGTAGTTGTCTCTATTGAAGAGTGGATGGTCGATTCGGTGCAGAACCTTCTTCTGCTGCTAGAATGCTTGCATGAGACATCTTGATCGACTTCCAAAGCAGTTAGCTCTCTAGAAGAGACCTGCTCTGATACCAATTGAAACCCGCAAGCGTTCCCGATGCGTCCCCGACATGTTGTGGACGTATCGTGGACTCTAATAAAACTTGATAGATGAAAGGCAACAATTAAACTGGAAAACACATTTTGACTGAGAATTTACACACACGAAATTCACTCAACCTCCCTTGCCCCACACACGGACTCCCGGGACAGTTTTGACTTTACCCCTAAAGTCGTCAACGCTCTCCTGACTATCGGCCTACGGTTCACCAACAGTTCCCTGACCTGTCGTCCTATAAAATACCCAATGTATTGATAGTCTAACCCAGTCCTCACTAGGTCACCAACTCTCTAGCACTTACACACACTCCTAAGTCTGATCCACACTTGTCCAGATTATCTCTATCTTTTCTTTCGTACAGGGCTTGTGTTACAAGGAACATTAACGCACCTATTTATACAAGTTAGTTGTGATGCGAACTAACAACCTAGGAGTTGTAGAATCTAAGAGTAGAATACTCATTCTTCTACAAATATAATATCCACACCCTACTACAAACTTTCGTCCAACTTGATCTGGAGCCATCAGCACACGCGTTGCCTTGTGAATGAGCAAGTTGGCGGCGCGTCTCCCAAGTTGGTCAGTCACCACTTGCATACTCCAACTTGTCTGAATTTGTCTGGCTCATTAATGCTCATAAATGCTCTCTTCTGAAGTATTACGGCTATGTAATGATGTTCATCAATAGCCTTTGTTTATCTTGTTATCTTGCACATTAATGAGATACACCTTTTATTGTGTGTTTGTCATGAGCAAGTTGTTTGTGTGGTTGTGAATAATCTAAGTGAGTTTGTTGACGTTGCTAACTCCGTTTGGTCCTTGTTTAATGTCTGATGTAAGAGATATGTGATGGTGTGGTTCTTGACTGCCTGTGTCTTGCTAGAACTCCTCCGGCTATGTAATGATGACTCTGGTCTCTTGCAACCTTACGTGCTAAGCCACTCATGACTTAAGTGCGCTTGCAACCTTGCGTGCTAAGCCACTTATTCACCTGTATATCTGAAATCATGAATCTTGACAAGCGCATTAGATAGACAACACAAGGTTTGTTATCATCAAAACTAAAGGATCTTGTCTTAACAACCATCCACTGTCATAGTCGAGCCTCATTAGCACCTCTTCCAAAGACAAGCTAGAGTCATACGGGAGCCATCATCCTACATTGAAACCATCCTTGGAACTACACAGGGGTCATCCCAACAATCTGAGAACAATATGGGAGCCACCTCAAATCCACATTGGAGCCATTTCGTCACCAGGGCCTTGCCTATAGAGTTTTGAACTACATCAGGTCTGATCTCAATATGGAATTGAGTACGTAGGCAGCCCGCCTAGGGTGTGACCACCTCAAAATTAAAAATTCCCCTTTGTTCTTCACTATCACCAAATAGAGCCATCTTGTAGCCTCCTCGGAGCCATCCTGTGCTATACCGGAGCCATGCATCTTGAGGAATCTGAAGCCATAACGGACTCTCCCAAAGTGATTCATCAAACACAAAAGTTATCAACCAATCGCAACGACCCACCATTCGACTCGAAATCCAACCAAATCAAAACCCACCAACCATCCTAGAGTCGTTGCTCACAATGGAGTCATGAATCATACCAGAGTCATCCGACCATGCCGGAGCCATCCAATCACATCAAATCCATCCAATCATATCAAAACCATCATCGAGTTTCCAAAGCTACTCCTTTATGATAAAAAACCCATTCATTCAAAGACAAATCACATAATCACCAAAATCAAAAACCAAAGACTCAAGAACCATATCGGAGCCATCACGAAACTCTAGAGCCAAAAGTCCTACCAAATCATGAAAATACAGTGCACATCAGGCGAGACTATCAAAACAAAATTGAAACATGAGTCTCACATTGACAAAGTCAAGGGTCTCATCAACAAAAGACATTCGACCATCACAAACCTCACGGGAGCAACCAAAAAGCAACCAATCCCGAATCAATCCACGACCAAAGTCATCCTCAAATCAACCAACCACTGAAAAACAACGAGTTTCGTACAACTCAATCAAAGTATTATAGGCCCTTCATAAGTCCTATAGCTAGATGTCAAGAGATCTAGTTGAGGCTCGTCATAAGTCCTCGTACTTTCAATTGCATTCTAGGCCCGTCATAAGTCCTAGAGCTAGACAACGAGATCTAGTTGAGGCCCGTCATTAGCCTTCATGCATAACCCATACATCGATCGTATTATAGGCCCGTCATAAGTCCTATAGCTAGATGTCAAGATGTCAAGTTGAGGCCCGCCATTAGTCCTCATACATTTTGAAGATGCATTCTAGGCCCGTCTTTAGTCCTAGAGCTAGACACCGAGATCTAGTTGAGGCCCGTTATTAGTCCTCATGCATAACCAATATACCGATTGTATTCTAGGCCCGTCATTACTCCTAGAGCTAGCCACTGAGATCTAGTTGAGGCCTGTCATTTGTCCTCATACATTTCAAAGATGCATTCTAGAACCGTCATAAGTCCTAGAGCTAGACACCAAGTTCTTGTTGAGGCCCGTCATTAGTCCTCATGCATAACCAATATACCGATTGTATTCTAGGCCCGTCATTAGTCCTAGAGCTAGACATCGAGATCTAGTTGAGGCCCATCATTATTCCTCATACATTTCGAAGATGCATTCTAGGCCCGTCATTAGTTCTAGAGCTAGACACCTAGATCTAGTTGAGGCCCGTAATTAGTCCTCACGCATAACCAATATACCAATTGTATTCTAGGCCCGTCATTAGTCCTAGTGCTAGACACCAAGATCTAGTTGAGGCCCATCATTAGTCCTCATGCATATCGAAGATGCATTCTAGGCCCATCATTAGTCCTAGAACTAGACACCGAGTTCTAGTTGAGGCCCGTCATTAGTCCTCATGCATAGGTTAATTGATCGTATTCTAGGCCCGTCATTAGTCCTAGAGCTAGACACCGAGTTCTAGTTGAGGCCGTTATTAGTCCTCATACCATCAATCACCGCAATCTCGGGCCCGTCATAAGTCCCCATGCACCCGCACCCATAAGAACAAATCATAAACCACTGTAAGAATTTTTGGCGCCCCGTCAACCTTGATCCAATTCTGCAAAGGCTTGCAAAATTGAATCAAGGGGAGCCATCTGTAGACACCAAAAATTCTCACCCTATAAAGCAAATTCTAGAATAAGAAACACAATAGGAGTGGTCGTCGCCTTTCTTTTTCAAAACGTATTAACGTGCGTGCCCAAACGAAACCATCGTTTTCATGACAAATTCTTAAATCAATTTTCAAAACATTTCATTATAAACATAATTCTTTGACAATGAATTTCCAACGACAATCCAGTTTTAAACCAAATTCTTTTATTTTGTACATTCTTTTATTATTATTATTTATTATTATTATTATTATATTATATTATTATTATTATTATTATGTATTGCTGTGTTTACCAATTCAGTTATGAAATGCTACATACTTATTTTATTCACTTAGCATTCGCTTTTATTTTTCTTCTATCATTTTATGTAATCATTATTATTATATTTATTTATCATCATCTCACTATTTCATGACTATTCGATATTTCATTTTATTGATAAATCTTTCCATCTCACCCTATGTCATTTTTAAACACTAGCGTTTTTGAAAAATTCATTTAATTCGAGTTCCAACCTTTTCTTTTATTTACCATAATATTGTGTTAGGTTTGAAATAAGTGTGGGGAGACTATAGGTTTCAAGTTCGATTTTGATCATGGACATTTGGAACATTTTTACTCTCATTCCATTTCTTTCCTTCAGTCAATTCGAGCCCTAATTTTGGTCAAACCGTTATGGACCAAAGCCCTTCTTTATCCCACCTGATGCAGCCCAAAAACTAGAAGAAAAAACCATAAACCAACATTCTCACCCTATAAAACAACAACAATTAAAAACCCTAGGGAGGCACAGTAACCACCGGTGTCTGGTCATCCGGCTCCATTCTCTTTAAAAACCCAACACCTTCATCTTCATTTTTCCAATCTATCTTCTTCAACCCGTAGAACCAGTCGACAATACAATCGATTTCTTCTCCCTTCTTGCCATTCTTTATCTTTCAGAAACTTTCAAAA
>CM041778.1:123769078-123814846 GCA_023374045.1 Limonium bicolor | reverse complement strand
GAGTATTCGCAATCAGCCAACAAGTGGAGAAACACAGTGTTATGACGGAAGCTAAATAATAGAATGCGGTGTACTAATGTTAACAATGAGTAAGAGCACGGTGCGCAGTAAGCGACCGTTATATAAGTTGCTAAATAATTGTATGGCAAAAACCAGTATGAGTGAAACTCAATGAACATACAAGTAAGTGATGATAAACAGACTGGGCAATAAGCCAGTAGTCGATACTATGTGATAAGGAAAACAGTGTGAATTCTTATTGCTATCGCATAAGAGATTTACTGTCGAGAGTTTACGCCTCTGCACTCTGTATGACTGAGTGTTTTGGTATTGCGCTTGCGCAGTAATGATCGAGTGAGATAGCTAGGAAGTTTGGGTAATGTCAAATGTGATAGAAGAAAAAGACTTATGGTGTGATAGGACCGATGCCTAAGAGAAGCACAGTCGTACCAATCAAAGAGTACTCGATTGGCATAAGTGACTACAGTAACACGATTATTAAATATTGGTATGGAGTATACCTCAAGTGTTGGAAGTAACCGACAGAGTACTACACAAAAGGTAGTAGCTCAAACTTAACCGACAGTAAGTCGGAAGAAACCAAGTAAATCATTATGGAATACAGTAAATTATCATGGAAATGAATAGAAAGTTTGTAACTCACCGAATTCGCTCATGGTAAGTGATACCACGCGTCGGTTGAGTAACCGTTATTACCAAGATAAAGGTAGTAATCGGGGATGTACAATACGGTAAGAATAATATATGGGGCAAGCTAAGCTCTAAATTATCAAGAGTCGCGCAGCAGAAACTAGTGAGCCAGCGATTCAAGTGTTGGATGTGAATAGTGAACATGAGTGAATGGCAATTAAATGATGCCTAAAAACCTCACAGGCCAGAATCGAAACCAGTTAAGAGTTAAAATAAACTCTAGTGAGAATTCTTGGTTAAGGACTAAACCGCCAATATGGCTAAGATCCTCAAACCAGAACAAGTTGTATAATAAACCGCGTGGAGATAAAACACTTCACGACGGTAGACCGTTATAAACCAGTGATTAAGTGATTGATTACGTGGGCGTAATCCCTTTTAAGGGGGGTAGAGCGCAGAACCACTTAGTGTTTGTTACCGTACAAGCGTACGTAAACTATGGTGTGCATAGCACAAAATGATTTGTTTTGATGATTGGTGTGTGTGTTACATAAACATACGCATTCACTCATGGTTAATTATGGTAATTGCGTACTGAAGATGTGAATACCATTGTGATAAGTGTGTTATTTTGTTAAGAGATGTGTGAAAGTATAAGTGTAAGGGAGTAGAAAAACTCCTGGGGAACTAAAACCCCGACAGTATATGTTCATATGATACCAAGTGAAATATTGTGTATTGCATTTTGATAAAAAAATATGTATAAATGTATGTATATATATACGGTATTGTGATTTATGAAGAGGTATGACACCAACATAGAACCTAGTGAGAATTAAATTCCCTAGGTAACTTGATTAAGTCAAATTTGGGTAATGATTGATAGACGGAGTTCTATCCCTTGGAGATGTAATGATTACGACTAGATGGATTAAAAGATAGAAGATGGCATATGTTTGAATTAGTTGTTGTTTGAAAATGAAGTGGGAGGTGAAACTTGATTATCATGAGATCAAGGGAAGCCGAACACAAATTGGGTGGAAAGATAGTTCAACTCTGATGCTGATCACATTAGGGTTGGATGATTCTTGAAACTCCCTATAAGTGGTCAGAAATAATCACATCAAGAATAAGATGCAGTTAACAATAATTGGACTTGGAGTTGTATGGTGTTTTCAAAAGAATTTTAAAATGGTGGTTTCAGATTTTCAATTGGTATTTTCGAGACTTCAATTAATATTTTTAAGATTCTTTAGTGGTATTTTCAAAGGAAGGACTACATTATGTGACCTCGTAGAGGATTTTCAACTTGTATCCTTCCAATAGAAGATTTCATGATACTTAACCTCATAGAGGGTATTTTCCTACTACTTGCTCACGAGCTGAGGACGTATGAGCCTTTGTCTTAGGACCGGTGACATGAGAAGTATATTTTAAAGATGTATGCAATTGTTTTGATCTCCAAAGGAACGGGGACCAGAGTGTCCATCGCGACCGGTTCTGCGGGATCACAGTGTATATGTACTCTACATGGGTCTCGAACTCATGAAGAGATGGAAAAGGAATTTCTGGTTGATATACATGCTATGACATGTTGTGTGGTATGTGTAATAATTATTATTTCGGACCTTGAGTCCTAAGTTGATAGAATTCCGAAAGTGTTATGTTACCTAGACCATGTGTCTACAGGTTGTTATGTTATCAAGACCTAAGTGTCTAAATGTTGTTATGTTACCCAGACCCAAGAGTCTAAGGGTTGTTATGTAAGTACAATGTTGACAAGGTACACGGACCATTGGGTTCGAGGTTACTATGTAAGTATGTTATATATGTATGGAGGTGGATGTGTTACCCGGACCATCAAGTCCGAGGTTGTGATGTAAAAGTATGTTTGTTATGGAAGTTTTATGTTACAAGTAATCCCCGTATTCTAACCAATGTTGTGTGGGAAGTGTGAACTTCGAGGACGAAGTTCTTTTAAGGGAGGTAGATTGAAATACCCCAAACCTTAATGTGTTATTTAATTAAGTAATTATAATTTTCTAAGGCTAATTAAGTCCTTAAGATCATTGGTGAAGAAATGAAAACCAAAAAGAAAAAGAAAATGTGTAAAAGTCACAAAACGTGAAAATACGTATTTAGCTATTTTAGGAAGTACATAACCTTCGTAAGGGTTATAACATTTCTATACCTTAATTACACATTAAGAACATGTGGGAAAAATCCCGGAAGAAAACGGATTCAAACAATGTGTTAAAACGCTAACAGAGTCTTAAAGCGTGTTTTTCGAGAAAGCCCGAAAACGTGACTTTAAACAGTTAAACGACCCTGTAAAAATAATAGTTGATTTTGTAACAATAATTAAACATTAATGGGAGATTAGTAACCATTAAAATTAAAGGAATGAGAAAGTTCCGGAAAACGGTCCCGGTTAGTGAACAGTGCTAAACCGGGTAAATAAACGAGCGTTTCCTGTTAAAAACGAAAAACGCTCCAGCGTGTTTATTTTAGTGGGCTGTTTTATTAATGTAAACAGCTCACTCACACATGACTAGTAACTAATTAATAGAGTCAAAAATACAAACACCACTTATACCCCTTATTCTCTCTCTCCTCCCTTATTTCCTTTTTCCCCTCTCTCTCTTCCTCTCTTTCCTCTCTTTCTTCCTCCACCGATTTCCCTTCTCCCTCTCTACTGGTTTGGGCGTTTTTGAAGCCTTCCATGGCTACTCCATGTTCAACCTCATGCTCAAGCTCCATTTTAGCTCCAAATCAAAAACAAATCACATATTCTTCTTCCTCTCATCTTCCTCTATCATCCTCTCTTTTCAAAATTCCAAAGGAAGAAGTTGACCTCCATGGGTTTTCCCCATTTGAAGAGAAAATGGCACCAATGTGGAGCTTGGAGTCTCCTCTTTCTTCTAAGGTAAAAATTTCCAAGAGAAAGTCATTTTTCCTTCACCTCTTGGTGTAATTGATTTTTCACCATTTTTGATACCTTTTTTTTCTCCTTGTTCTTGAGCTCCAAATTGACCCTTCAATGGTGGAGTAATTTCCTTCTTGATTCAAGGGAGAAAATCCCTCTTAAAAGCTTCAAAAGGTAAACCCTAATTCTAGCCTTCGATTTAATTGAGTTTCTAAGGGTTTAGATAATTAATGGAGTGTGTTTTTGTGTTCTTGGATGTTGGGATGGAGTTTGGAAACTCCATACCCTCTTAACCGATTTTGGAGAAGATATGGAGCAAGAGGTGAATTAAGGAAGCTTGTGAAATTAAGGTAAGAAAAACTACCTTAAACCTTGTTGTAATTGTTTAAGTGTTTGGGATGGGTAAACAATTTAATGAACCCAAAATTGTGAGTTGAAATCTAGGTTGTAATGTGTTTAGTTGATTTTGGAGAGGGTTGTGAATTAATGTTGAATTGAGAGCCTTAAGAGCCAAGTGTTTTGAAGTTGAGTTTATATTGTGTTCATGAGGATTTTTGGTGATTATGTTGTTGTTGATGAGATTTGAGGATTGTGACATGTGCTGTTAGGACCCTTGAAAGGGTGGTTTAGATTAGGGATGAAAATAATGTAAATTGATGAGGATGAATGTGTAAGGATATGGGGAGGTTATGGCAAAATTCAATGGAAAAGGAGTGTTTGATGATGGTTGATGGTTGAGAGAATTTAGGTGTTGATTTGGGATGTTTAATGTGAAAAGAATGGGTGTTTGTAACATGTAAAACAAGGATGGAGTGTAGGTTTGTTAGGAGTGCAATTCTGGGTAGAATTTCCCTCTGTTTGCTGAGTTTTGAGGTACGTCCGAACTTCCGTCCGGACTTGGAAGTTCGGACATGCCCCGTCGTTCTATAAAATTTTTCGAGTTTCAGTATTGTCCAAACTTCCGTCCGAACTTGGAAGTTCGGACACTCGAAAATTTTTCCCAGGCTATTCTGTTTCGACTTGTGTCCGACCTTCGATGTCCGGACACAAGTTCGGACGCCTGTAAGTTTTCCTCAGTTTTGGCCTCGACTTGTGTCCGAACTTAGAAGCTCGGACACAAGTTCGGACAGTTGGAAATTTCCTTTGGATTTTGCTTCGACTTGTGTCCGAACTTCGAAGCTCGGACACAAGTTCGGACATTCGTCAGTTTTCACCCATTTGAGTCTCGACTTGCGTCCGAACTTCAAAGCCCGGACACAAGTTCGGACATAGGGTGACTTTGAGCAAAAACTTTGTTTAAGGGTAGGAAATGATACCCAATGATGGGGGATTGATATGTGATGATGTTATAAGGTTGTTAAGGATAAATTAAGTGAGTTACAATGGTAATTGAGTGGTGAGAAGTAGTAATAAAATGTAAAGTTATAAAACTATCGAACGGGGTTAATCATGGGCGCACTAGTCGTTAAATTATTATGTTACCCCAATGTTAATAAAGATAGTTGTAATGTTCCCAGTTGTTCAAAGATTTCAAGAAAACATGTGATGGCACACTAGAGTGCACCTTCGGTGACAGGTATGGTTTTCTTGCAACCTGTGTCCTACCGGATTACACCGGCTTGTACGCCAATGTGTTTTCTGTGTGTTGCCACCTTGCAAGATAAAGCATGAAATGAGTTTATAGTAATTCATTATTGTGGCGTAATTAATTCCGATACCGCTTAACCTTAATTATGTGTTAAATAATAGTTAACCGACCTTAGGTTCACATAAGAGATCGGTATCCGGAATAAACGTCCCAACCCACGGGAACGTTCTAACTACGGCTATCCGTGCGTTAGTGTATGTTGTGGTTAAAGTGTGATGTATGTGACCTATTTAATATGTTGTTGTTGTTGAATACTGTTATCCGTGTTGTTGAAATGGGATATGAATTCCCTTGTGTGTCTAACCGAGTTAGTAACACTATGTGATGTATGTATGTGATAAGTTCCATAAGGGAACCCTTAGCTAATAAGTATGTGTATGTATGGTGAGGAATCCGGTTGTCCCGATCGCGCGTATTGTTCGGGAGTTAATATATATATATATATGTGAATTAACTCCCATTCTGTCATGTTAGGGTTGTTTTCCTTCATTGGATTTCGACCTCCCACTAGCTTAGCCAAAGCTTACCTACCCGACCTCCACATCGGGCTAGGAGGGGAATTATGTACAAAGTTGGTAAGGTGTTGAAGCCTAAGTTCGCTTCGACTCCCTCTTTGTTATGTTACGGTTGTTCTTCCTCCTTGAATTACAACCACCCACAAGCTTAACCAAGGCTTACCTACCTCATCACTATTAGAGCTAGGGGGAAATTGTGTATGTTGTGTACGGTCCTATATGAGGCCGCCACTCAAGTAAAGAAAATGTATGGATGTTGTGCTCGGGCTTATATCACCCCGGCACTCCCAAAGTGAAGTTTATGTACTCTAAGAAGAGTGGAATTAAGTTGTGTATGTTATAAAGTGAAGTGTGTTGTTATGTTGAGTGTGCTAACCTTGTGTCTGTATTCTGTTAATGGATGTTTGCTTATAAGCATGATATGTGTGAGTTTGTGCATGTTTGAAATAAAATCAACCGCATGCTAAGACGACAATTAGTTGTGCGTGGCCCGGTAGCATGCGGGCTGCGGGATTACCATACCAGCAAAGGTGCTGAGCCCCTGGGGGGCCACCCTTTCTTCTTTTCCTGTTTCAGGTACAAGATCTGGAAGCCGTTCGAGAGTAGGACGGGGTAGTTGTTGTATGTGGGCGTTCATGCAAATTGTGCAAGTGTTGTAGGTGTAGTAAGACCAAAATTGTATCAGCGTTAGTTAGTAAATACTCGGTACAGTTGTAATGTAAGTGTATAATGGATGTTGAACACGGAACGGGATTTATGTGTAGTTGCTCGGGAATTTAGTCCATCAGACCGGTACGATGTATGTATGTTAGCCTTGTTAGCCACGTGGGTGGCTAACGGCGTGTAACACCAAAGAGTTAAGTGAGGGTGTGAGTTATGTTTTCCGCTGCTAAGTATTGTTAAGTGTGTTATTTGTAGTTGGGGTGTTACAAATTAAATACAGTTTGTTACGATTAAAGCTTATCTTTCACCTTTTTAATAAATTTCATGAATTTATTAAAATGCTTTACTAAATCTATTTTGATCAGATCCATGATAAATAGACAGGTTAATTAAGCCGTAAATCTGTAGAAAGCTTTTATGATTTAATAAGTTAGTATTTTCATATGCAAATATAATTTCTCATACTTAATCCGTTTACATGTGTTTTGCTCGAATCTGGATTAGACCGAGCATGTTCTGGTAAACGAGTTCTTTTGAGTCTATGATTTAGTCCTTAAGATAATAACAGGAATTTTGTCAAACTATCACAATAAAACCGGTAGACATAGCATAAAAGAGCAGACTATATAAACTAGAACCCAGAGTCCCATTTAATTTATCTTTCACTCAGTTTATTTTATCTACTTTTTAATTTATAAAAACAAGTCAATTAATCCCCCTTTTTGTGACACCGCTTAGGAATTAGATAATTCCCCTTTAGTCCCACGGTTCGATATCCGGTCGCTTCCACTGTACTATACTACTGCGGCCGGGATTTTGTTTGCAGCCCGTAAGGTATTTTGAGTTTTAATTTCTTTTTCATTTGTTTTAACTACGTCAGTTCCAACCACTCACATTTTCCTGTCTGCAAAATGGCTCCGTTGCCGGGGACTTGATTTATTCTAGTCCCTAAAGCCCCGGATAATTCACTTGCTATATTATAATATTCTGTTTATACTATTTTGTTGTTTGTTTATTTTATTTCTACTAACTTCTGTCATTTAATTATTCCAGCAATTTAAATATCGTATTAATTACAGTCATTTATTTTTCCAGACATTTAAAGTTTCTGTCACTTATTTTCCAGTTATTTAAATTTCCATTGTCCTTTAAATTTCAGTAATCTAATTTCTGACATTTAAATTGTGTCATTTAAATTTTCTTGTCATTTAAATTCTGTCATTTAAATTTTAGTCATTTAAATTCCAGTCAATTTAATTCCAGTTCTTTATTTAATTTCATTTAATTTCAGTTCTTTATTTTCTGTCATTTAAATTCCCTTGTTATTTAAATTCCAGCAATTTAATTCTGTCCTTTTTCTTTATTTTATTTTACTATTTTCATTTACTTAACTACATTTATTTCTATTTCTCTTAAGTTTATTTAATTTCGGTTTATTTAATCTGTTAAAAAAATAATAATAGAAAGAAAAAAATATATAAATCTAAAAATCTAAAAAAAAAAAGAGATTTCATTAACTGTTGAGTTGTTTCAAATTCCCAGTTTCTTTTACTGTTTTGAGTGGTGAATGCCTATTACTAGGTCACACAACCTGCCGGTCAATATTAATAATCATACGGTTAGCTACATCCCTGAGATCGAGAGAACTTTTCTGCGCACTTTAAGGCAGAAATGATCTCAACGAAACACAACCACCACGGTGATAGAGGCTAACCAGGAAGCAGACATGACATCTTCACCAGCTACAGTTCGTAACATCAACAAGCCATCTAATCAAGGACAACAGCCCGCCATCATCCTTCCCCACCTTACCCAATCCGAATACGATGAGTGGCAAAAGTTGAAGCCATATCATCAGATCCGATGCGTAAAGGAGTTAGGCATGTTCGATGGCTTTAGTCCTGACGAAGCTCTGTTGCATGTCACCAAGTTTCTGCAGCATGCCAACAGTCTAACCGCAACCATCGCAGTACTCCAGTACGCGAGACTATCCCTGTTCCCTCACAGCCTGACGGGAAATGCGAGTAAATGGTACCACAGCCTTACACCAAGTACCATTGGTACTTGGGATGAAATGACCACCAAGTTCTACGACAAGTTCCTGCCCCCAAGCCGAATGTTGGAGATGATCACTGAGATCTACAATTTCAAGCAGCCAGGGTCAGAAAACATCTGCGAAACTTGGGACCATTTCAAAGGACTGCTGCTGACGTGTCCTCACCATGGTCTCACAAAAGAACAATTATCTCAATTGTTCTACAAAGGCTTAATCAATCAATGCAAAACAATGGTACTATCCTCTTTAGGTGCTGATATTTTAAAAAAGCCAGGGGAACAGTTTCTGAATGGGATAGAGTCTCTCTGTGAAGAGATCATAGACTAGACCACAGGAGGATCAAGAGGTGACACTCCAGGCTTATACCACGTAAGAGAAAGTGACAACAAGTTCGACAAGCTGATGAGAAGCCACGAGCAACTCATGGAGAGCAATGCGCAGCAGGCAACGAAGGTAAGCACCCTGCAGAAAGTAGTTGAGCAGATGGCCATGAACTCCTACCCCCAACAAGCAAAGTCGATGACTTCTCGATCATCTACAACCCCTTTAGGCTATGCTCCTCTATCCCTATCTTCTCCTGATGTTTCTTGCACGCAATGTGGTGGGCCACACGATTATGAACAATGCCCCCAGTTACAAGAATAAAAGCAGCAGAGGAAGTAAACATTGTTGGCAATAATTTAGGGTACAGGCAACCATGGCAGCGCAACATGCACCCCAATTTTCAAGGAGGCCAAAGGCAGTATCAGCAACCGCCTTATGACAATGATGCTTCTTCAAGCCATCCGACTCAACCTCCTTCAAATCCCGACTCTAGAATGTCCCAAATGCAGGAGATGTTTAAAGCAATGATGAGTAAGACCCGAGACACGCAAGATGAAGTCACAGCCCTTCGTAAAGACCAAAAAGCCTTGCAATCCCAAATTCAACAACTTCTCATCCAACAAAGACCTCCTGGCCAACTCCCCTCACAAACCAATCCAAATCCACGAGAGTATGCAAACGCAATTTAGTAGTGGACCAGCCCATCCCACTAGCTCAAAGGGAGCAACAACCCGAGAGTGAAATGGTCCATGAAGTGAAACAGCGGGCTGGGGAAGAATACCTCGACTGAACCACTGAAGCTCTATGCCAAATTCGTTGAGATAAAATGAAATGATGGATTCCCCTAGACCTTGCCTCGCAGCAACCGGAGAGCGAAATGGTTCATATAGTGGATGACTTTACTGAGGATTTGAGTTACTCTCTTTCACCACCCCCGTTCAAACCTGAGCAAACGACATCAAACCTTCTGCTTGAGCTTGAAGACAAGCCATCAGAGGACAGCTTCTACCTCAACTTCATGGAGTCTCCTCCCCTGAAGTCAACTACCGTCATTTTCCTTCCTTCTCTGTGCTATACCCAGAAAATGAGGATAGTTACATCCTCAAAAATGAGAGGAGGAAATGCTCGCTCCCGCTAGGACATCCAAATAAACGCTACAATCAACTTTGAGGAGCCACCTTCCTCTGAAGTTGAATTTAATCAGGGCTCTTCCTATGAGCCTCTCCAAGAAGATGAGGATATATACATCCTCAAATTTGAGGAGGAGGAGCCATCCAACTTTGATCTTTATCTGGAGGATCACAGCCTTCCCCTCTTGTGCACCAAAGAAGTAGGGTGGAAATTCAAAGTCAACCCACCCAGTGAGAAGGCCACCTTCCCATTTGATCCAGGATCAAAATTTGAAGATACAATTTGCCCCGAAGTTCTCCCTGCACCGTTCAACGCAGTTAAGGATTCCTTCATCCTTAAAATTGAAGAGGCGTCTCCACAAGTAGATGATCCTCGCACCAAAGGTCATCCATTAAAAAATTTGGGCCCTTCTCCAAAGAAAAATATTGCTCGCCCAACCCACCCATTGAAGCTCACTTCCAACTTCCTTTTCGATCCAGGGGACGAAATCTACATCCTCGACTCTGAGCGAGGAATACCACTAACACCCTGCCTCCATCTGGCTCAACAACAGGAGGAGAATGTTTACATTCTCCAGTTTAAGGAAGAAAAACAACCATCACCCGGTTTTCTGCTAGAGATTTCTTGCAGCAAACACCTCCTTTAAAACCAGGTTTTGTGGAGTTTGTATTTTCCTAATTTAATTGATACAGTAATACTTTGTTTTGATCCAGGTGGTTCGATCCTACTTGTTGGCCATTTCATATTCCCGTTAACACTGTTGTCCACTTTCATTTTTGATCCGAGATAATGAAGAACATGCGTCTAGCTAGAGACGTTAAACCCGGGCGGCTTGGTGGGAGGCAACCCACTATCTATACTTTGCCTTTCCTTTTATTTTGTTTTCTCTTTTGTACTATATTTCCATTTTATATGTTAAAATAAAATGCGGGTTTTACTTGAGTTCTTCTGGTTGTGTAGAATATTCTTTACAGGTACATTTCATGTAATCCTACAGCTGCACTCAAGTGTGGGGGAGCTCTGCACACTCTGCAAACTCTGGGGAGTACACTCTTTCTCTTTTGATATTTCATATTCCATTTTGCGTTGTTTTGTGTAATTTCCTTTATCAGATTGCATGCCCTTTTAATTTTATTGTTTCTACGCAATGAGGGCATTGCTTGAGCTTAAGTGTGGGGGGGTACTCGTACCCTCGTAGCTTGTTCTTAAGTTTTTCTCTTTTGACAATTTGTTTAAATTTGTTAAGTTTGAAATAGTCAAAGAGGGAGCCATAGAGGAAATATTGCAAACCTACAAACATTATGGGGTACTAAAAATTTTCAACCATTTTAAAAATTATTCTGATTAGAAATTGCTTAAAGTTTAAGAATAATTATCATTTGAGCCCTGTTTTTAGCTTTGAGCCTGGATTTAAATTGGAATGAAAAGGTGGAAAAAGAACAAGGCAAGGTACTCCTCTAATCCAAACAGCCATATTCTAAACCTAAGCAGGCCTCGTCCACTCGATTATTAAGTTCTTTGGGGTGCTTTATCACCTAGCTACCTAAGGTATTTTATATCTGGGATAGTTGACCCAAAACCGCTACAAGGGTGGAGAGAAAAGTCTGAGGTGAAAGGAAATTAAACTTCAATCGAAGTATCTTTGCATTATGTACTTAAATGATGAAAACTTATTATTTATGGATCATGTACGTGGCATTGAAAGGTATAATGGAATATGATTTTACTTCATGCCCCTTGTCATTTCAGGAAATGTGAAAGAAAATAGTGGATTGGCTTAGGGTTAAAAACTGGATTCTTATGGTTCTATTTTTCTTCTTAATAGTTGATTGTATGATTTTAAGGTTCTTTTCAAAAACTAAAAAAAAGGAAGTTTCTAGTACCCTTTAATCTAGAAGTTTTATAGCAATCTTTACTGTGCTGTCCCTGTTTGATTATTTTATATTTAACTTGTTTAAATTCTGTCATAAATATTTGCTTGAGGACAAGCAAAAGATAAGTATGGGGGAATTTGATAAGTGCGAAACATATAGACTTTTAGGGTTTAAATACCTTATAACTTGCAACACTTTAGGCAATGTTTCCCACTTGCTATGTGAATTTTCTTGGATTTATGTTTTGATATGAACTGATATATTTTATGTATGAAATGCAGAAAAAGGCCTTGGAATCACATAGTACACTTCACAAGCTTTGCAACGCAAAAACGGGGATCGAATCGGAGCTCAAACGAAGAATCTGGAGCCTGTCGAAGTTTGCAAAGAAAGCAGAAAAAATACACAAGTCCGGACCTGTGTCCGGACATGCAGATCCGGACGCAACACATGTCCGACCCTATAGGTCCGGACGCAAGTCCGGACACATGTCAACGGAGCATTTTTCGCACAGCGTCGACATGTCCGAACCAGCAGGTCCGGACGCTGGTTCGGACATGTCGGTAAATTCAGCGTACAGGAGCCAATCGACATGGTATGAAAGGATAAATTAATTTTATCCTTTCACACACCTCTTCCACCGACTTACCCTTCCTTTTTACCCCAATATCACTATAAATACACCTATAACCCTCCATTAAAATATACACCATTCACTACCACATTACATATCAAATCCTTCCTCCATTTTCCACACTCCATTCACCTAGATATTAGACATCCATCTCATTCCATCATCATCCACAAAAACCACTACGTTGTTATTCTGTCCAACCTTTGACCGACATATTACTAGTTAATCTGTCAGGCTAAAGAGGATATACTCTGGGTGAAGGTTAATTTATAGTCTGTTTAATTATGTAATTATGTTTTTACCGGTTTAATTAAATACAGTTTGTTACGATTAAAGCTTATCTCTTGCCTTTTTAATAAATTTCATGAATTTATTAAAATTCTTTACTAAATCTATTTTGATCAGATCCGTGATAAATAGACAGGTTAATTAAGCCGTAAATCTATAGAAAGCTTATTATGATTTAATAAGTTAGTATTTTCAGACGCAAATATAATTTCTCATACTTAATCGTTTACATGTGTTTTGCTCGAATCTGGATTAGACCGAGCATGTTCTGTAAACGAGTTCTTTTGAGTCTATGATTTAGTCCTTAAGATAATAACAGGAATTTTGCCAAACTATCACAATAAAACCGGTAGACATAGCATAAAAGAGCAGACCATATAACCTGAACCCAGAGTCCCGTTTAATTTATCTTTCACTCAGTTTATTTTATCTACTTTTTAATTTATAAAAACAAGTCAATTAATCCCCCCTTTTTGTGACACCGCTTAGGAATTAGATAATTCCCCTTTAGTCCCACGGTTTGATATCCGGTCGCTTCCACTGTACTATACTACTGCGACCGGGATTTTGTTTGCAGCCCGTAAGGTATTTTAAGTTTTTAATTACTTTTTCATTTGTTTTAACTACGTCAATTCCAACCACTCACATTTTCCTGTCTGCAGTTATGTAGGTATCTAAATCACACTGGAAGTTCCTAACTAGCGTACCTCACACGCTAACACTCAACCCTTAGCCCTAAGTCTCTAATTCCTAACTCGGTATTTTCCTTAACTCGGTATTTAGACCATCAAAGCAATACTTCGCTCTGATACCACTTTTTGTAACACCCCTACCCTACCGGTAATCACATAATTAACTCCTAGCCCGTCTCCATTACCAATACACAAGTAGCGGAAATTCCAAAACAACCGAGGGTGAAACAATGCCGTTAGTCACCCACGTGACTAACAAGGCCAACCCAAACTCAAATATAACAACAATTACAATATCGGTCTAATGGGTTTTATATACCGAGTACTACGAACCAAACTATACAATCCATTCCTTGATCAATTCTCAAAGCAAATACAACTTCAATTCCTTAATATACAAATACAATATCCATTCAATACTATACCGAGTATCTACAATTCCCAAGTTTATCCATGACCTTTCGGTCTTACAAATCCACAATACACAAATACAATTTCCTAAACAACTACCCATATCAATAACAGCCCCATCCTACTCTCGAACGGTTGACGGCTTCGTTGTACCTGGAAAATAAAAACGATGCCCCTAGGGGCTCAGCAAAATTGTTGCATATGAAATTCGCATACCCCGCGTACTAGCGAGGGTACGCCGACTAATTGGTCGAGAGCATGCGATTCGTTTTAATTCAATCAACATGCAAGGTATCAATACATTATATATGTATTTTAACACATTCAAGGTTCAATAAGGAACACAAACACTAACACACACATCAAGAGGTTAGTTCGACATATTCTTTACTTAGGCTTGAGGGTTTCTACCTCACTATGCCTTACTCAAATGTTCATTGTCTTACCCACTCCCTTGGGTACTCTTACTCACATTCTCAACAAGTTCTACAATACTCAACTCAATTCTCCACTCAAACTCAAATTCTCAAGTATCTCAAGTCACAACTCAATTCTCAATACTCACGTACCCAAATCAATACTCCAATACTCAAGTTCCCAAATCAATACTCAAAGGCATCTTTTAAGTCTTAGCCACGACCTCCGGGCAGGGTCATACACAAGACCCACCACCGGGCTTACAAATACAAAAGGAGCTATGCATCTAGCTCCTCAAGTTCACAAATGTCAGTTCTCTACCGGACTACTCAAATTCCCAAAACTCCTCTCTTGGAGTCATTTCACAATCTCATGGATTAGCCTAGAGGTATCTCTCTCGATAACATCTATTGGCTTAAGGAATTCCTCAATGTCTAGTACTCTAAGATTTAGGGTTTACCCAACTTATCGAATACTCTCATGCTCGTGACATCGTTCATTTTAGTTGGTTCCTCTCATTGGGGTTCGACTATGTTTCTAAGGGGTTTGGTGATCCCTTACCATGCTTTACTTTACTCAAGGTTCACATTTTGAACTATTATCAATCCTCTAGATAGAGGTTACTCATATACTTCCACTATTATTTATTGTGTGGATTAAATCAATTCGGTTCTCTAACCGTTATCCGGAGTTTACTACTCCCGTATACTTTCTCACATTCTAGTGAGTTCATAGGTTTATGTTATCGTTCCTTGGTTCGATAGTTTTAGTGTGTCTCCACGTTTTCATTAATTCGTAACGTGAGTCTTTCTACGGGTCATGAATCAAACAAGACTCAACAATAAGTCTATCTATAGCACACATTCCACACTCAAGCAATTCATCCACAATCATACATTTCATGAATTATACAAACTTTAATTCAAAATACAATCCAACAAACAACAATACAATACAAGCACCAATAAGTGCAAACAATCCGATTCGTGCATTTATCTTGTTAGATGATCACACAATCAAACAAGCACACAAATCAAAGTAACCAAGTTAGGATAAAGGGCATGAGAAAATCATACCTTTCACTGGGGTTAACTTTACCGGGTGTTCTCACGTTCCTCGGTTCACACTTGTTCCTCATGTCTTACTCTTGAACCACTAATTACATGTCAAATGGTTCAATTAATATTAAGGCATTATGGTAGGTACATAATTGCTACTCCCGTACTTACCCCGTTATCCCGTTATTTCGGTTTAACTTAGTGTACTTAAACTCACAACATTTTCAATCACTCCTCAAACGTGTTTACACTTCTTAGGACCTTTAAAGGTCACCAAACAACTCCTAAACAACTCCAAAACAACTCCTAAACCCAATACCATTCAATCCCCCATGTTAAGAACCCTTAAAAACACTTTCTAGGCATTTTTGGGGGTGGTCCAGGACCTGGTCAGGACCCACGGACCAATACAGAAGGTAACTCTCGGCCTGTTTTTACTATTGGTCCGGACTTGGTCCTGGACCTAGGTCCCGGACCACTTGTAGGATTCACTCTCGACATGATTTTTGATGCGGTCCGGGACTTGGTACATATCCTAGGTCCCGGACCCTACTAAAAACTGCTACTTAGTGGATTTTTCAACCCCAAATCAACCCTTAATCCACCCCTAACCATTCCATAAACTTTCCACAAGTTTCCTACATAATTAAACACTCAAAACACTCCTTAAACCACCCAAATCCTTGGTCACATTCACTACCCAATTCTTGCTCAAATTCATAACTTCAAATTCTCACATTTTGCATTTGCACTCTTATGCATTTCTAACTTCTTCTTGCTAGTTTTTACCTCCTACCAACCTTACCAAATCCATCAATGACCATTACAAATCATTCCTACATAGTTGCACTTCTAAAACCCACATCCACTCCGTGTTTCACAAGTTATAAACACTAACTCTTTTTCCAAAGATTCCAAGTTTCTCCCATGCTATTTGCTACAGATTTTGTACCCTCTCTAATCCCTTCTCCTCCTACCATTCCAAGGCCACTAAACATCCCTACTCAACCCAACTAAACACTTAAGTTTCTCCATTGCCAAAGTCACCTAAAACACTTATTTTCTATCAAAATTTTGCCATAACCTCCTCATAAACCTAGCATGTCCAATTTCACCAATTCTCATCCTTTTCATTCCTAATCTAGCCACACCCATTCAAGGGTCCTACCAGCACATAATATTTTCATCCAAATTATGCAAACAACAATATAGCTCCAAATTCAAAAGCAATGGCACCTAGGCCCTTAAATCAACACAATCTCACAAATTCCTCCTAGCCTCAAACAAACACAATTTTGCTCCAGATTTTATCTCATCTTTTATTTTTCCCCAACCCAAATTCTAAAACAATTAATATAGACATTGAGGTAGTTTCTTACCTTAAATTCTCATGAGCTCCCATTTTAAGTCTTCTCCTCTCCTCTTCCTCCATTTCGGTCAAATGGGCAATGGAGTTGCCAAACTCCATTCCCAACATTCAAGAGGCACAAAATGAATATAATGAAACCTCTAACCCTTAGAAAAATTCCAATTCAAAGAAAGGGGCTTAAAGCACTAAGTTAGGGTTTTACCTTTGGAGTGTTTTAGAGGGGTTCTAACCCTTGAATCAAGAAGGGAGTTCCACCACCATTAGAGGGTTGAAATGAAGCTCAAAAACAAGAAGAAAATGAGGTATCAAAGAGGGGCAAAATCGGTCAAGAAAGGAGGGTAAAGAAAAATGAGTTTTTCTTGAATGTTTTTACCTTAGGAGAGAGAGGAGACTCCAAGCTTCAAGAATATGCCATTTTCTCTTCAAATGGGAAAAACCCATGGAGATGAACTTCACTATTTTCAGATTTTGAAAAGAGAGGAAGATAAGAATTGAGGAGAAGAATAATATGTAATTTATTTTTCATTTGGAGCTTTAATGGAGCTTGTACAAGGAAGAGAAGAGATGAAGCCATGGAAGGTTGGTGGAGGAGCTTAAAATCGGCTGCTTGGGGAGGAGAAGGAGCAATTCGAGAGAAGAGGAAAGAGAGGAAGAGAAGAGGGAAAAGAAATAAAGGAGGAGAGAGAGGGTGTTTTACTTTTTGTACTTTTTTCCTTCTTTCTTTTCTTTTCTTTCTTTCTTTCTAGCTTAGTTAATGTGTGTGAGGGGGCTGACCCACATATTAAAAACCGGCCCACATATATATGTCAGCTGGAGCGTTTTCGTCTTTTACAGAAAACGCTCGTTAATTTACCCGGTTTTAGCACTATTCACTAACCGGACCCGTTTTCCGGAATTTTCTCGTTTCTTTAATTTTAATGGATCTTAAGCTTCCATTAATGTTTATTTATAGTTATTTGATTAACTATAATTTTTACGGGTTCATTTGACCACTTAAAGTCACGTTTTTGGGTTTTCAAGAAAAACGTGCGCTAAAGCTTTATCAGCATTTTTAATTCATTTTATGGATCCGTTTTCTTCGAGAATTGCTCCATATATTAATTAGGCATTATTAAGCCTTTAAAATCCATCCAATACGCTTTCCGAGGTTGTATTTCTCCTAGGGTCACTTAACGCTCAATTTAGCGTTTTTCGCTTTTTAAGCATTTTCTCTTTTCTTTTGGATTTATTCTTTTTGCCAAAGTTTATTAGGCACTAATAGGCCCTCAATATCGTATTAGAGTAATTTAATCACCCTAATTAAGTTCGGGGTATTTCAATTATGATATATTGAAATGAACTCATAAACTCCATAATTGGTGACACGAGGGCCCTGAGGGATTGAACATTAACATAAGCTCAAGAGTGGTTTATTGTTAACCTTTATATGCTTATTATTATTAGATTTTACCTGTTGATTATGTGTGCAGTCTTTATATGCTTATTATTATTTGAGCTCACGTGTGATTTATGTATGCAATCTGATTTCATGATATGATTGGTGATTACTACTTGGTTTTATTAATCTTTATATACATGCATGCCTTGAGTTGGAATCTTGAATGAAATAATTTGGATTGCATGTTAACTTCGACCAAGTAATCTAAGTGTAAACCAAAGGGGTATTAGGATTGCATAATAGCATACTCGGCGGCTGGGCTGATCCCTCCAATCAGTGTTTTTACAAGTGTGTAGTGTAGATAAAGATGCTTAGCCGGAGAGCAGGGTGGGTAGGTTTGGTTGGTAATTTTTGGGAGGTGTCTCCATTTTGCTTATGTATATATTTTGGGATACAAATGTATTTTGTTACTAATGTAATATAGGATCAAATGTTATAAATGTTGTTGTAAATATATCTAATCATATACACCGTTTTGTGTAGTTTTTTGTAGCCTTGTTGTACATCTAGTTTGCAACAGTGGTGACATCCCGTAGGGTTAATTTATACTGCCAACTTTAACTTTATTAGTGTGAGTTATATGGACCGTACATGAATTAATAAACTATAAACAAGGGATGTACAGTTGTAGAAAATTAATAATGTTTTCATCTTCTGAATTGTGTATAATTGCCTTCAAACTGTGTAGAAATGTTGTTATAGGTTGAAATTAATTTTTCAAACTTATTGTATTGTTTAATTATATGTTAAATTGGTTATTAATTAATATAAAATTTATTTCTAATTTGTAGATGTTCTAATTTAGTGTATAATTACCTTAAAACTATGTAAAAATGTAGTCAAAGGTTGAAATTAATTTTGTGAAACGTAGATTATTGTTATAAGTGCACATTAAATTTGTAATTAATCTTTGTAGAAAATTAATAATTTATTAATATTCTAAATTGGAATATAATTACGTATAGATAAGTTTATAGGTTGAAATTAATTTTGTGAAATTAGTTTATTGTTTGTGCTACTCCCTCCTATTCTAAATATAAGTCGTTTTAGGTTTAGAATTATGTTCAAATTATAAGTCGTTTTAGACTTTTTGTCATCTTCTTTCTACTTTTACCCTTTCTACTTTTTTAATTATTATTATCATTACACTCTATTTTTTATCTTACCAATAAAGTATACTTACTTTTTTATTCTCCCAATACGAAAAACGAGGGTATGCAAGTCTTTTTAAACTATTTCTTAAAAATTGTGAAAAAGTCTAGAACGACTTATAATTAGAATATGAGGAGTATTAAATTTGTAATTAATACTGTACAAATTACAATTACCTAAAAACTATGTAAAAATGTTGTTATAGTTGAAAATAATTTTGTGAAACTTAGTTTATTGTTTAAAAGCATATTAAATTCGTAATTTTTTTGTAGAAAATTAATAATTTGTTAATATTCTAAATTGGTATATAATTACCTATAAACTATGTAGATAAGTTTTTATTGGTTGAAAATTTTTTAAAAAATTTAGGTTTTTTAAGTGCATATTAAATTCGTAATTAATGTTTGCAATTAATTAATATTTTGTAGGTATTCTAAATTAGTGTATAGTTACCTAAAAACTATGTAGAATGTTGTTATAGGTTGAAATTAATTTTGTGAAACTTATTTTATAGTTTTAGTGCATATTAAATTCGTAATTAATTGTTGTAGAAAATTAATTTTTTATTTTCTAAACTAGTGTATAAGCAATTAAAAACTATGTAGAAATATTATTATAAGTTGAAATTAATTATGTGTAACTTAGAGAATTTGAATTATATGTTAAAGTCATAATTAATTAATACAATTAATTTATAATTGAAGACCTTCAAATTTGTGTACAATTACTTAAAAACTATGTAGAAATGCTATTATAGGTTGAAATTTATTTTGTGAATCTTACTGTATTGTTTAATTATATGTTAAATTCATAATTAATTGATACAATTACTTTTTAAAAAATAATCTTCTAAATTGGTGTATAATTAGCTAAAAACTATGTAGAAATTTTGTTGTAGGTTGAAATTAATTTTGTGAAATTTAATGTATTGTTAATTATATGTTAAATTCCTAATTAATAACTACAATTAATTTATAAATTGTGGATCTTCTAAATTTGAGTACAATTACTTGAAAACTAGGAAATGTAGAAATGTTTGAAATTAATTTTCTGAAGTTTAATTATATATTAAATTCCTATGTGTATATTGTTTTTTAACTTGTAGTATAATGTTTAAAAACTTTATTTACAATTAAACTTCCACATTTTTAATGATCTATTCAATTTTTTTACTTGTACATGCAGATCTCATTGGTTGTGATGATGGAAAATTCATTCCAGAGGCAAACTACTGAACTCAGAATCAGTGATACTAATCTTTTCACGTACCAATCGGTGCATCTTAGCAACGCTTTTTTCAGATGATTCGGACAATATAGTGCATGTAAAACATCGTTACCTTGTATTTGATTCGGACAATATGTGTATGTCGAACCCCCTCACCTTGCCCTCCATGATTACATTAGGGATGTAGGATTTCTTGGACTTGCTTTTTTTAGAATCAAGGATGATAATTCCATAGTTAGCACTTTAGTTAAAAGGTGGAGACCGAAGACTCATACCTTTATGTTGTCATTTGGTGAGGCAACTATTACTCTTGAGGATGTTCATCTTCTTGGTGGTCTGAAAGTGGATGGTAATGTTATTGTTAGACGGATGAACCAGCCAGTGGCTGATTTGTGTCTTGAACTCTTGGGGGGAGGACCAGAAGATGATGACGTTAGGGGTTACGTGATTTATGTGTCTTGGTTGCACAAGAAATTTGAGATACCGGCCACATATCAAAATAGTTTTCATAAACAATCAGCTCAAGATCACCAACAACATGCCTGGGCATGGATCATGAGGTTCATTATTGAAGTGTTGTTGCCAAGCTATGACAATCATACTATTGACTACAAATATCTGGATTTGCTTATAGATTTTCATGAATGTGCTCAATTTAGCTGGAGGTCGGCAGTGTTGGCACACATGTATCATGATTTGTGCAGCGCCACCTAGTTTGATTGTACACACATTACTGTGGTTGATGCCTTGTACGATGTTGTTTAATATTAGTGGAACAATGTTGGCGGTGTCAAGTGGAGTATAACCGTATGGATGTCTGACCCACTGCTAGTATATTTGAAAATATAATTATACTTCTAACATCACAAAAAACAAATTCAATGACTGCATAATTCAAAAAAAGAACTTACATCTTTATCTGCGGGTGGGATTGAAATTGAATCAAGTGCACAACGAGCGTCACATAACTTCACAATGGGGACAGCCGGATTGTCCTAGCTACAAGTGTCAAACAAAAATTGAATACGAAAACTCTTCCCAAAAGTAAAATTATATGCAACAATGAGTAATAGTAATGACCATTTGCACTTACATGTACCCATGCATAGGTAGATCATGAATGGCCAATCTGGGTGCTCAAAAGAATGAAGAAATTCTAGAATATGCCCATAATGTTTTGGCGGTGATCAGCCGATCCCTGCACCGCCACTAGATTGCAATAAGCTTCACAATCAGAAGCGCACAGGCTGAGTTGAAGTAAATTGGTCTGTGTAAACACAAGGTGCATCGAGCTTTGGAATGACATAGAAGATAAATGAATAAAGCTAGAAGAGTACCCTTACGTTGTTCCCCTGACATTCAGCTCTGAGTACATGTTGTGGTATCAATGGCACAACTTACAGTGCTATACTGCTGAGGCACGTCACTAGCCCATATTGGTAATCACTTAATATGCATCATTTATTTGTATTCCATAACAACTTTACAGTATAACTTAATCGGATCATTATTTTAACGGTTTTAACAGGCTAATGGCTTAGATCAGCTTCGACATTATGTGCATGACCCTGTTGTAGGAGACTATGCCGGTTATTTGTCACAAGAAATAGAAATGTCTTATCACCAACACTACATAAATGTCCAAGCTCCTATAGATCGGCATGCACCCTTTGATGTCATTGTATACCAGCCTCCTTTCTCATGCAATGATAGCCCAGGAGACACGCCGCATGAAGACGACCGGAGTGAAGTGCATCTACCACCGCAAGCCTTTTGATCCTATCTAAGCCTGAGGTTGTCCATCAGTCTAGCTAGATCTACTCTGTTCAACCATCTTATTCGGCTGACCAAACACGACGAGTTTATGTGCACGAAGTAAGTGCTTGGGATCGTGTCCCATACACTACTCATACAATGGGGTGGTCAAACAAGCCAACAAACATAGTGGGATGGTCAAACGAGCCAACAAGATCACTATATTTTGATTGATGTGAGTACGTATTTTGATCAGACGACGGTAAGTCCCCAGGCTACGATTAGTCCATGAGATATCCCCATTAGCGGCCAGTCTAGTTGATGGGGAGGCCAAGTTCAGTGCGGCCAGTCAACTACCAGTTGGGATCAACCACTTTACTCACACTCTAATTCATCTCCCTATGGTGATCCCAACACATCTTATGGACAGGGCACAACTTTCTCCCTCCTACTGTGACACCAACAGGTGAAGGGTCATCAAGATCTAATTGTATACATGTGGCGACCACACAAGTTGAAATTTCATCACAGATGAATACTAGCTTCGCCAATCGAAATGTGTTTGATGATGACGAGGAAGATGATGATGCACGGAGGTCATTGGATGCGCTTATACAATCCAACCTAATTACTTCTACCAGAAGTTGAATCATACCCATGGGTTTCATGTTGAAGATGTAGTTCTCTATCATCATATCCACATCTTCATCATGAACATTTGGCTCCAATACGGATCTAGATGATGAAAAATAAATTCTCTAAGGATTATGGAAGTAATGTGGAACTGCTGATCACCTTCATCAAGACTACTTTCTACCAAAATTTGAAATAATTGAAGTCAAGGTTATTCGTGATAGTAAGAGGTGTTTTTTCCCCTAAGTTGTAGGCTCAAAATAAAATCACACATATCAGGATGGTGTGTGATGTAGATACAACAAACACAGAAGAAACATTGTAGGACTGAAGATCGAAAGAGAACAAGGTCAAAAGGATTGAAGACTTGTTACAGAGAGAGAAAGATTGAAATGGTTAAGTTGTGGGAAATTAAGAGGAGGAATGGGGTATTTATAGTGAGATTTGGTGAGGTCGGTTCTTGTGAAAGTAAATACAATGAGGACTTAGTGGGGATCTATTTAATGTATTAGTGGGAAAATTAAAATCAGTTAAATATTAAATATATCACTTTATCATTTGTAACACTAGTGATAAACTATAATAAAGGAGTACTGAGTCTTTATTGTCTTTATAGAGGGTTGTAAGTACTATTGTGTCTAGTAGTGGGCATCTTTGTCTCTCTTGCATTGTGTTGTCAAATCACTGAGCCACTAGTCTTGCTTTTTTAAGGACAATGATAGAGGGGTACTCAGTATTATGGTCTCTATAGAGGGTTATGACAACTGTTGTGTCTTGTAGTGGGCATCTTTATTTCTCTTGCATTATGTTGTCAAATCATTGAATTACTACGAAATTCTTGCTTTTAAAAGGACAATGATAGAGGGATATTGAGTTTTTGTTGTCATTGTAAAGGGTTTTGAATACTGTTGTGTCTTGTAGTGGGCATCTCTACTTTTATTGTATTGTGTTGTCAAATTACCGAACCACTATCAAAGTCTTTCTTTTTCAAGGACAATGATAGTGGGGTACTGAGTATTTATTGTCTTTTTAGAGGGTTATGGGTACTATTGTGTCTTGTAGTGGGCATCTCTATTTCTCTTGCATTGTGTTCTCAAATCACTGAATTACTATCTAAGGCTTGCTTTCAATGGTACAAGGGTATTGAGTCTTTGTTATATCTGTAGAGGGTTTTGAGTACCAACCTGTCTTGTAGAGGACATCTCTACTTTTATTGCATTGTGTTGTTAAATCACCAAACTACTATCAAAGTCTCACTTTTTCAAGGACAGTGATAGAGGGATACTAATATTTATTGTCTCTATAGAGGGTTCAGAGTACTATTGTGTGTTGTAGTAAGCAGCTCTATTTCTCTTGCATTCTTTTGTTAAATCACCGAATTACTATCAAAGTCTCGCTTTTTCAAGGACAATGATAGAGGGGTACTGAGTATTTAATGTCTCTGTGGAGGGTTATGAGTACCGTTGTGTCTTGTAGTGGGCATCTCTATTTCTCTAGCATTGTGTTGTCATTTCACTGAATTACTATCAAAATCTCGTTTTTCAAGGACAATGATAGAGGGGTACTGAGTATTTATTGTCTTTGTAGAGGGTTCTGAGTACGGTTGTGTCTTGTAGTGGGCATCTCTATTTCTTTTGCATTGTGTTGTCAAATCACTGATTTACTATCAAATTCTTGCTTTTTCAAGGACAATGATAGAGGGATACTGAGTCTTTGTTGTCTATGCAGAGGGTTTTGAGTATTGTTGTATCTTTTAGTAGGCATCTCTACTTTTATTGCATTGTGATTCCAATTCACCGAACCACTATCAAAGCCTTTCTTTTTCAAGGACAATAATAGATGGGTACTGTGTATTTATTGTCTCTGTAGAGGGCTTTAAGTATTGTTGTGTCCTATAGTGGCCATCTCTATTTCTCTTGCATTGTGTTGTCAAATCACCGAACCACTATCAAAGTCTTGCTTTTTCAAGAACAACGACAGAGGGGTGGTGTGTATTTGCTTTCTTTACATAGGGTTTTGAGTACCTTTGTGTCTTGGAGTGGGCATCTCTATTTCTTTTGCATCATGTTGTCAAATCCATGAACCACTATCAAAGTCTTGCTTTTTCAAGGACAATAAAATAAGGGTATTGAGTCTTAAAAATACTATGTAGATGGTTATGAGTACTGTTGATATATTTTGTATATATATTCATGGTTGTATCTCAAATAATGAAGCACTTCATATGTACCTATTGTTCTCTGAAATCTACCTTACTTCAACCTTCGTTTCACTTTAATCTTCAAAATTCTTAAACCTATTTCATTCACTCACTTATTTACTGCTTTTAACAGATACATGAAATTTCCTTGTCTAATCTTTGTTAATTCCAAGCTTTCTTACAATCAATATGGGAGTCTCTACTTCAGTAGAAATCAACACACCAAAACCTTTCTTCAACGGGTCACTGATGATTTCAGCATCCAAATGTTAAAGCATTCTTTCATAGAGGCTATCCGTCTATTGGATTACAAATACTCTATGACGAGGATGACATATCGACAGTTGTTTACCGAAAATCCATTAGTGTTTTCACTGCTTCAGTTAAACACTAATGTTCAATCAATGCTTGCTAACTATAAGTGTTGTCGGGACATCTCTCAGTGCATGAAGATTCATTTGGAAATGGATGGTGACGATGATGAAGATGATAGCCTGTACGAGCCCAAAGAAGGTGAAAATCATCATACGATGAAGTTGAGCTCCTCCCTCAAGATTTGTTCATGGACCGAATGAGGATGAAGGAAGCAGTCAACAAATTCTAGATGCTTCGTTTTCTTATCATGTGGATTAGGATGCCATCAACACAATGTAGATGGATGTTGAATGACACGTTCCAAACTAGCAACATGTACAAGATTTGAGCTACTACAGGAGTTTGATGACCAAAAAAGTTTGGTAAGTTGTCAAGGAGTATCACATAAAAAAACAAGATTTTGACATTGTCAAGAACTCGAGCAAAGCATACGTTGTTAGTGTGTCAATGGCGATGAATGTCCATTTCATTTAAGAGGCGTATTATTGAACGGTGAGACGAATGAAAAATAACGAGAGTAAGGCCCTACTACTGCGCTCCTAAAGAGGATGGACTAGATCATTGATAAATGAATTATCATTTCATTGTTGAAGCCCTTCTTCCTCATATCAGTCGTAAGCTAGGCATGAGTGTTCCAGATGTCATAGAACATATATGTGGCTAGTATAATAGGACGGTTTCCTATAGAAAAGCTAGGTTGGCAAGGTGCAAAGCGATAGGGAAAATGTATGAAGATTGGGTTGATTTGTACGCTCAGCTACCAAGGTTATTCATGGCCATAAAACATCTCACATCCGGTTCTATTTTATCTAAAAGTGGGTCCAGGTTACAAGGATGACACCCAAACAACAAAAGTGAAGTACATCCATTCGTACTTTTGGGTTTTTGGACCTTGCATATCAGCATTCAAGCACTTCAAACCAAGCTGCTGATAGATGGGATCCCTTTATATGGTAAATTAAAAGGCAAGCTTTTGATAGCGGCAACACAAGATGAAAATAACAAAGTTATATCTATTGTGTCGCCATAGTCAGGTCTATAGACTTGGCTTCTTGAAAGTACTTCCTCGATAAGGTGTGGTTGTATGTGATAGGTGAAAGAACTGATGTGTCTATAATTACAGACCGTGTGCTGGCTAGCATAAGCATTATCGAATTAGATGAATACTGGAAACCCCAATGGGTTACCACTTCTACTGTATAGACATATTGCATCAAACTTTCAGACAAGGTTTCACAACAAAAAGATGAAGAAGTATCTCATCAGTACAGGTACCCTAATTTATTCAATATTATGCTTCATTAATAAACATAATTGTTTCATTTAACAGTGATTTATTCTTTCTTATTCAGCTTACGAGTTCAAAAGGCATCACGTTCAAAGATGGTATAATCACCTTTTATCCCAGCACCCCGACATTGTACGTTTCTTCACTGACCTACCATTAGAGAAGTGGTCACGGGCATACGATGACGGCAGGATATAGGGGGACATGACTACAAATTTGGTTAAGTACAGAAATGGAGTACTCAAAAGCGTCTGATTGCTAACAATTACTGTCATCGTCAATAGCACGCTGCACAAGCTGGTAACATATTTCAACGACAACCTTGATACATAAAATGGGCAACGATTGGTAGGAACAATATTGTACACAAACTACGCAACAACCAGGATCGAGGAAAATCAAAGACTGCCAAATAGTCACAATGTCAGTGGTTTTGATGTGGTAAACCAAGTGTGTGAGGTTGAGGATTTCAGCTCGGAGGTTATGAGAAAAAAAAGAGAAATACAAAGTTGACTTCGATGAGATGAGTTATGAATGTGGTATGTGACAAGCATTCAAATACCTATACTCTCACTTGATGGTTGCATGTTGCAGAACATGTTTGTTGTGGGACAATTACATTCATCTTGTATATACGCTAAAGATAATGATTGATGCTTATGGTGACAATCATTTTACTTCACTTGGTAATGAACACAACTGACCAGCATATATAGGACATAAAGTGGTACCATAACCAGATGCAATATGAACTATAAGGTAAGGCCGAAGTATTCTCGGATTCACAACAAAATGGATGTGAACAATGAAACTATGGCAGAACATATACATTTCACCATTGTTTAGAAACAGTCATAATAGGAAAAATTGCCCAAACCGAGGATACAACTAATTGTAGTTTTTTAATTTCGATGTTAATACTACTCATTGCTCCTACCTAGACAGGTTGTGCCTTTAGCAAGCACACAAAAACATGTATGTTATCACTTTAGAAGAATGAAGTGTTATTTTCAAATTAAAATTCAATTAAAATATTGTATCAATACAAAAAATGTTCTTTTTACTAAAGATACAAAACGCTAACTTTTGTGTCATTTTCATGAAGTTTTGTGGGTCCTATATGAGTTTGAAACATTGGACCAATGATATAAGTCCAAAGTATAAGTGTTTGACTATCATCTTAAAAAATTTCATCAATTTCGAAGACTATTTAAGCATCGAATAAGTTGATCAAAAATTCGGAAAACCCGAGAAAACACTAACTTCAATGCCATTTTCCTGAAGTTTGGCCTCATATGAGTTTGAAATGTTGGGTCAATGACATGGATCCGAAGTAAGTGAAAGTGTTTGACTATCATCATATAAAATTTTATCAATTTCATAAGCCGTTTAAGCATCAGACAAACTGATTGAAAATTAGGAAAAACGAGAAAACAGTAACTCTTGTGCCATTTTCATGAAGTTATGTATGTCCCATATGAGTTTGAAACGTTGGGCCAATGATATAGATATGAATTATAAGTGTTTAACTATCATCTTACAAAATTTCATCGATTTCAAAGACCATTTAAGCATTGAACAAGTTGATCAAAATTTAGGAAAACCCAAGAAAATGCTAGCTCTGGTGCCATTTTCATGAAGTCATGTGGGTCCCATATGAGTTTGAAATGCTTGGCCAACAACATAAGTTCAAAGTATAACTGTTTGACTATCATCGTTAAAAATTTCATCAATTTGAAGACTGTCTAAGCATTGCACAAACTGATCAAAAATTAGAAAAAAAACCTACCCTATTTATAAAAATAGAGAAAACGCTAACTCTGGTGTCATTTGCATGAAATCATGTGGGTCTCATATGAGTTCGAAATGATGAGCCAATGGCATAGATCCGAAGAGTAATAGTTTGAATATCATCTTACAAAATTTCATCAATAAAATTGAAAAAAAAACATATTCTAGACAAAATTGGCATAGAAACCGCCCTGCTTTTTTAAAGGTTTCTTGTCGATTTATCCAGAAGCCACCTTCGACCAGGGCAGTTTCTGCTTGAAATAAGCTGAAACCACCTCAGGCCAGGGCGGTTTCTGCTCTTTTTTTAAAACAGCACCGCTTTAGAACGGTTTTTATGCCATCATTTGGCAGTTCTGCATAATTTTTTGAAAACAAAACTAACGCAAGTAATTTTTTTTACTGAAGCAGTATTTGTATGAAAACTTTGTAATATTTATATATGATACTATTCTACTCCGGTATATCCAACTATCAATTTTCAGTATATTTTTTTTAAATGTAATATTTTTATGCTTATTGAGTGCCAAAACTTTAGACACTTTAATTAAAGTTAAATTTAGTTCTCTTAATAAAACATCATGAAATGGTAATATTTTTCCTAAATTTTCTCTCTTTTTCTATTCAGTTTTAATCTTTAATTTTTTGGGAAAATTATATCCACCACCCATGACATATAGTGAAATTAACATACCCCACCCACGTCTTTTGAAAAATTATTTTGCGCACCCATTAGGTTTGGGCCGTTTCACATCAGTCATTCATTCTCCCATTTCCGTTTGTTTATTCCATGTGGCGCTATTATATTGGTCTCTTCCCCTTATACGGTCGACCGGTTTTTTATGGCTGAACCGCCCTTAGTCTAGCCGATTTTTGACTCTTTCCTACTCCATTTTCGCCAGTTCTCTAAAAAAAAAACACTGGCTCTCTGTGCACTGTCCCTGTTGTTCATCCTCTATCGAACAAATCTGGATTGGGTTGCTGGTTTATTGTTCGTACACTCCGTCTTTGCTCTTGGTTTCAATTCAGGTGTCAGGTTCTCCTTTTGTGACCTGGTCCTCTGGTACGCCAAGCATTCTCTATTTTAGGGTTTCGTTGTTCCCCCTTTTGACAATTTTCGTTACTTCCTTTGGTTTACTTGTCCTTTTGGCTGGTGTGTCGATTGCTTCAATGGCTTTTTGAATCGATGTTATATGTTGACGGAATTGGTTTGCCTTTCTGGTTTTTGACTGGTTATATGCTAGACATTTTACTGTCTGTTGTTCCCCTTTTTAGCACTTTTGCTGCACCCTCTGGTTTAATATGTTGTTCCTTTTGCTATTTTATCGATGGCTTCAAGTGCTTTTCGATTCGATCTTGTTGGTTGACAGAATCGGTTGGTTGCTCCCTGTGGTATACCTGTTCTTTTAGTTGTTGTGTCTAATGCTTGCAGTGCTTTTAGTATTGAACTTGTAGATTGAATATGTGTTGAAGTGGTCCTTGTGACAGTTTCATATATGTCCAGTGGAAGTGACTATTTGTCTATTTTGACCCATGAATCGTCTTTTCACCCAAAAAAAAAGAAATTTCATGAAATGCCGCTAATTTTTTTGCTAATTCATGAAATGTCACTAAAAAAAGAAAGTCACAAAATGCCACTATATTTTCATAAAGTTCATGAAGTGCCACTATAGTCATTGACAGATGGCAAAAAAACAAAAACCTCTTCTAGTTAACAGTGTACTTTTAAAGTTCATAATATACCCTTAAGTGTTAAGAAATTCACAATAATTTACAAAAATTTCAAAATACAATAAAAATATAAAAATTTATAAAAACTGAAAAAATGAAAATATAATAAAATATTAAAACAAATAAATATTTCATTGTTTAAAATTAATTTAGTACCATAAAAAGATATGGTGTTATAAATAAATAATTTTATACCAGTTTTTCTACCAATTAAGTACCATAATTTTACCATACATTTTTTTATTATTATTTTCTATCAATTTAAATTATTTCTTCAAAATAAATTATTATATTTAGGAATTTTAATTTTTAAAATTTGTCAGCAAAATAAAAAATTTAAATTATTTACTTTGAAAAAATAATTTAAATTGATAGAAAATAATAATTAAAAATGTATGGTAAAAATTATGGTACTTATTTGGTATAAATTATGGTACTTAATTTGTTTAATTGTTAGAAAAAATGGTATAAATTATTTGTTTAGAACACAATATTCTTTTTATGGTACTGAATAAATTTTAAAAAATGAAATATTTATTTATTTTAATATTTTATGATATTTTCATTTTGAATAAATTACTCAGAACTAGAGCTGTCAAAATTTGACCCAACCCGAAAACCCGTCCGTTTTATCCAAACCCGAAACCCGACTGAACCCGAAAATATTTAAATATAATAAACCCGAAATCCGATTGGGTAAAACCCGAAATGACCCGAACCCGAAATGACCCGAAAAATTTATAACCCGAAACTGACCCGAACCCGAAATGACCCGAAATAATAGTAATTAAAAATTAGCCAAACTCAAATAACATGAAATAATAGTGACCATAAATTGTCCTAAACCTGAATGACCCAAATAAATATGACAAAAAATTAATTTAAACTTAGTATATCCGAATGAAATTCAGAATAGGCATTGTATTGAAAGTTCTACAATCTATGTTGTTTTTCTTATAGAAATTAGGTATATATTTATATTATAATTTTTTCAAAAAATATTAACCATGACCCGAAATAACCGAAACCCGATTCTATCTGACACTATTATAACCCGAACCCGAAATGACCCGAACCCGAATGACCCGAACCCGAAATGACCCGAAAGTTTAATGACCCGAACGGATATTGACCCGAAAAGATATGACCCAAAACCCGAACGGATAACCCGTTTGACAGGCCTACTCAGAACCCCCTTGAGGATTTGGGATATTACAGCTAATCTCCTTGTGTTTATCATAATTATTGGTAACCACCTCAAGGTTAAGGTATCTTTGACTAAGTGCCCCTAAACTATAACTCTGTTATTAGAAAGTTAACTACGTGTTGATCTATCAACTTAATCACATTAATAATGCCAGACTGGACAACAAAACTGCTTAATCAACATCGTCTAACTCTCTCTCTCATCCCACTTTAGATGCATTTTCAAGGCAAGGTTGACATTTTTAGGAAAATAACAATGCAGATTAAGTAGTGTTTTTATCAAGTATGACATTATTAATGTGATTAAGCTGATAGGTCAACACGTAGTTAACTTCCAAATAACAAAAATTAGTTCAAGGGCTCGTAGTCAAAGATACCTTAACCTCGAGGTGGTTACTAGTTATTATGATAGACACAAGGGGGTTAATTGTAATATCCTAAATCCTCAAGGGGGTTCTGAGTAATTTATTCTTTCATTTTTTTTCAATTTTTTAAATTTCTTAAATTTTTTAATTTTTTTTATAAATTTTTTAATTTTATTGTATTTTGATATTTTTGTTATTTTTATAAATTTTTTAATACTTAGGGGCATATTGTGAACTTTAAAAGTAATTTATTAATTAGTAGGGATATTTTTATCTTTTTTCCAATCAATGACTATAGTGATAGAGTTTTATGAAAATATAGTGATATTTTATAATTTTCTTTTTTTAGTGGTATTTCATGAATTAACCAAAAATATAATGGCATTTGATGAAATTTTCCAAAAAAAAGGGAAAATTCACGATATACCCCTGTTTTCTTTCGTAATTCACAATATACCCCTGTGATTTTCGCAATTCAACTTTAAACATACTTAATTGTTGTCCAAAATTGATGAAACTTTACATGGACGATGCTAAAGTGTTATATTTTGGTTCAATATCAAATTTGAAGTTTTTTAAGCTCACATGTGACCTGTGGGACCCAATGAACATGTGACTGCTCATTGGGTCCCACAGGTCACATGTGAGCTTAAAAAACTTCAAATTTGATATTGGACCAAAATATAACACTTTAGCATCGTCCATGTAAAGTTTCATCAATTTTGGACAACATTTAAGCATGTTTAAAGTTGAATTACTAAAACCACAGGGTATATTGTGAATTACGAAAGAAAATAAGGGTCGTGAATTTTTCAAAAAAAAATAAGAGAACCTATGGAACGTGGCGTTTAAACTACACTCAGTCATCTCCTTTCTCAAACGGATATTCAATCGATCACTCTTCCATTCCACGACATCGTCTGCCGTTTTCATCGACGGGTAATCTTCCTGGGGCTGTTTTCCTTCTCCAAATTCTGCTTCCATTTTGCCAAAGTTGTATGTGCGAAGTTCAAATGAATCGTCTCTCTGTTATAAATTACTGTATGAGTTTGGATTGCTGTAGGGTTCGTAATAATTTCATTGTATCCGGTTGTGAGGTCAAATTTTAACTCGTCCCAGAAGCTGGACTCTGGAGTTCTCTTCGTTCTATTAGCCTGCAATCGGATTTTCTTTTCTAGGTCAACTTTGGTTCAAAATTCGCAACCTCCATGTAGTTGCGTTCCACTTGTTACTCAGTCCTGCTGGTCAAATCCCTAAATTCGGTAATTTACCCAATTTCTTGGCTACAACCACATGTAGCTATAGATAGCTATACATGTACATTTGGTCATTGAAAATTGTACATGAGATTATTCAAAACTGTACGGATGTATATGTACATGTATACAGTGAATTGTGATATTTCTGAATTTACATACTAACTTTATAAACTGTACAACAAACTTATAAAATATGTACATTTACTCTACACAAACTGTACCATGAAAAATGTAGCCAAAGATGGCTACATATGGTTGTAGCTAAGACTCATTGTTTTATGATATATGGTGGAAACATGCAATTATGAAAAAGTACTGATGAATTATAATTCAAACTTTCGAGTAAATGATCATCAAGAGATGAATGGGGGGCATCGTAAACTAACGAACATAATTCTGAAATTATCGTGTCGGTCAAACTTTATACATTTTCTCCAATAGCAGGTTGATAAATTCTACCGAGGAAACCACTCTCTCGCAACCTCACCTTGTGCTGTCTTTCTTCAACTCATTTTTCGTGCTTCCTTCTCTTGGTCCTATTTGATTCTTTTTGTGCTTTCTTCTCAATGCTTGGAGCTTGCTTGCATTTCTGATGTTAAATTGTTAGGATTGTAAAACAATATCATGTAATTTTTTGTCCTTTATCCAGTGAATGACTATAGTTCTGGTGGAGTTAAAAGCAGATGGGTAATTCTCCGTCGACACTTACCCAATATGACATTGAGGATGTCCAATTATATTGCCATAACTTATGTAAGCTGTTCTCTTTCACTCTCTGTTCATTTTAGTATGGGATGAAAACCTGAGATATTTGCGTTTAAGTTACATCTACTAATTGTACCAACCGTTTGTCTTCATTTCAGTTACACATCAAGAAATAGTTTTTTGTATCAAAGGTTTTGTCAACTAGACCGTAATGGAAAGGGATATATATCAGCCGATGAATTCTTGTCTGTTCCAGAGTTTTCCCTTAACCCGTTCACAGGTACCATGAAATAAAAACAAACTTTCCTTAACCCCTTTTTTCGTGGTTTAGGCTGCTCCCATATTGCTAGCTGCTACTACTATTTTGTGTTGATGTTCTGTAATGTATTACCGAATATGTTGTCACTAATTTGTGTAATGTTGATTATGATTATCATGATGTCTACAGAGGCTGCTAAAGATGGTGGATAGTTTGAATTTTAAGGACTTTGTGGCGTTCCTGTCTGCTTTTAGTGCCAAAGCAAGCATGGAGAACAAAATTGAATGTAGGTGCCCTGTCACCGTAGTTAATGTATCCAGCTCTGTTTTCCATCTTCAAGGTGTTTCCTTCTAATGCGATGACTTATGTTTAAGCCATGTTAAGGCCTTGCCATGGATGTAAGGATTCACAAAAAGATTATATAATTCTTTTGTTGTTCTATTTCCACTTGCTGATATTTGATACATGAGATTAGCAAGGGCAAATGACATCAGCTGATATTGAGCAAAAACCGACGTCCATACACTTGCTAGTTATGTCTATGCTCCCTTTTTGAGGTGATCTTTGTTGGACAACAGCTTTGGGTGTAAAATTTGTGTTACATCCTGAGAACAGGGTTAATTTTGGATAAAATATCTACGTTAAATCTTGTAAAGCTGATTGCTCATTTTTTTAAAAAGTTCTCATATAACCTTCTGGGATGATATTTATATTTATGTACTGTTGAAACTTTGAAAGTAGGCTTGCCTCAGTGCAACCTTGGATAGAAATGGCTTACTCATATCATTCATTACTAAGTTGCAAAGCTCGAGGTTTATCTCCTTGTACTTGGTGAAGAACGGTCAAATCTGCTGATATCCTAACAACATGTTGCTCTTTATGTCAATTTATTTGCTGCTAATAGAAAAGTGAGTTCTACCTTTTTAGATATTAAGATTAGTTGTACTTTTCTAGCTAGTGCAAATGCTCCCGAATTAGGGTACCTGGTGAAAGAAAGCATGGAATCTTCCTAAATATTTTTATTTATGTATTGCTTACATATTCTCTGAACTATGTTCTTTATGATTTTGTTTAATTGAACTTGCTCTTCGTTTTCTTATGGGCATGCGCTTTTTGGTATATGATTAAATAGCATATATGTTCTTGTACTCTGGTTAAAACGGTTTGATGCATTTCTTTTCATACACGTCTCATACTAAATGTGGCTTCTCTGTGCTGGTCACTTATGCTTCCCTCTCATACACATGCCACGTTCCATAAGCTTGACATGTCCTCCAATTTTTCACGGACTCACTATTTCTGTGCATAGTTATTTTCAAGGTATATGACTCTGATGGCAATGGGAAGGTCACTTTTCATGACATATTAGAAGTGCTACATGATTTGACTGGTTCCTTCCTGTCTGATCAGCATAGAGAGGTATTTATTTTCCTTATTTTGTATATCTATTTGTGAGGCTTTTTGTGAAACTAATTCCTGCTTTTGCAATTGCGATTTCTTTTCTCCCCGTACTGGAGATTATCATGGTTATTTGCTTAATAAATCTATTGTGACACTCATTGCTTGCATGTACTAAATTTCTCGAGCTTATCAGATGCATTCTGCTGAATACTGTTATACAGAGGATCTTGCATATGCTGTTTCTCACTGGCTTGGATGATTTTGTATGTATTTATCTGGGGGTTTGACTTACTGAGATGGTGGAAATGCAGGAAGTTCTAAATCAGGTTCTGAAGGACGCTGGTTATACTAGAGATTCACACCTGCTTCTTGAAGATTTCAAAAAGGTACAGGTCCTATTGACCTTGCACTATCGCCGTCTAGATAAAAAATGAAATGCTTGCTAGGCACTTGCATTGAGCAAGTAGGATATTCCTATATCCTGGCGAGACAATGATCCTGAACCATAATAGAGTGGTATGTGATTGCTTTCTTGGCCTACCCTACTCGTAGACTCTGAATCGTACAATAAGACGTGTGGTACTATAAAATGCAGCTCGTTTGGTCAAATTGAAATATCTATGGCTTGGGATGATGATACAAAGTATGACTACGTAGATATAAAATTGAAACTTGATAAAAAGGGAACTTGCAGTAGGGTACAGGAAAACACAATTTTGGTGGGTCATCTTAGCTGCAGTGTGCATTCTCAAATTTTCTTTTCGTTGACGCTCCTGTGGTCTGTAGTGCATGGCTACTCTTCGGTCCTTTCACCTATGTTTGCAATGCTTGTCTTTCATCTTTTTCAGGTCTTGGCAAATTCAGAAGTGAAGATGGCAGTAGATATCCCTGTTGATTAACAGTTAACCACATAGGTGGATCATCTTCACGGTGCCTTCCGTCTATATCCAAATGCTGTACAAATGATGCTGGGTAGCCTCAGTATCTATATCTGTGCATCAAAGTTTTGCAAGGGGAAAGTCTTTTGTAAATTCGTAATCCTCCTTATGTAGATTACTGGTTTATGAAATGCATGTTTCAAACATTGGCCCTTGCTTTGTATCTCGTCTCCCTCCATTGCTGAGGAAAAAGATCCCCACACACATAGTCAGGCTAAAGACCATTTACGCGTGTCTTTGAGTGATCCAAGTCCGTATAAATGATATCATATGGAAGCAATATGTGATCAACTGAACGGTGCCCGTGAAAGCACACTGATCAATATTATTGAGGGTCTTTAAGTTTTCTTCCTATATTCAAACTTGTAGGCCCATCGCATTGATATAGCAAAAATGGAAATCATTAGTGGCATTGTTCAAGACCTGTTTGAAACTTAGTTATCTAAGATTTAAACCCCTTACTCCAACCCGAGTGGTTAGGGGGTTTGAAGCTTGACCCCTGTTGCTTCCGCCTGTGAAAAGAGATGTGTTTTTATTGGTAACTTCCATAAGAACGATGAATATACATCGACCTCCCCATATGAAAAAGTAGTGTACATAGGTGAATGATATTTATTTCTTGTTATTGCTATCACGTGTTCGGGTCAAATCTGTGTAGTGTGGCAAACTAGTATTAAGGAACCAAAATTCGGATCTTTTTCAAAGTGATCCAGTTTCGCATCCTGTCCTGTCGAACTAGTTTGAGCAGACTAACCAAATTCCGTTAAATATAAGTCAAGAAGGATAAGAACAGCCAGCCCCTGACTCGTACTCCCCCATTCGAAAATTGATATTTCATATTTATCTTTATTTGTTCACAGATGGAGTATTAGGTTTTCTCATCATCATCGGGTCAAAACCTGAACTCATAAGATAAGAGTTATCATTACGTCTTTACTCAACTCACCGAAAGGTGCATGTGACTTCTGTGCCAAACACCACATAACCATGCACAGCCAGAAGAGGTCAAGCAGATCATAACCCAAAACGGAAGCTTGTGTACCTCTCATTACAAAGTCATTCCGCCATATAAATTCATGGAGCAATAATCTTATGCCAACATTAGAGAATTAGCACCAGAGGGGGAAACCAAAGAAAAAAACACTTCAAATGGCTGAAGACTGATCATTCATCGCTGCAACAACTGTTACTGTTCCAGGTGCCATTTTTTCCCAGAGGTGGTAACAAAACGATATCAAACAACTGCTACCCAGTAAAAAAAAACCAGGAAATTTCTGCTATTTCAGCTTGAAAACAAATAAAAGAAGATATAAATTAGCAAGAATTTACTGAAGGCAAGTATAATTTACAACCGCGTCACATGACAACAACCATGATGATGAGCTCCTGACTAAAAGTATTTATACTGTGCGATAGTTGGCCAATTCAACAGGAAGCTATAATAGCGCTAACCCAAATCTGAAGAATCGATAACGCAACTCCAGTGTAGGATCCAAGTAGTTTATCTACTAATTATATCAAACCCCACCAAATTCACCAAGCTTGCTTCAGCATATGTCCCAGAATGAGTCTGCCCACTATAGTCAGAGTACGAATATGGAGTTGAGCTAAAAGAAGAACCAAGTCTTTTTCTATCCAAAGCAGATTATGTTACTAAGCAGATACAAAGCAGTAGATCTGCATAATTTCTCGCAAAAACCCTTCACATCCACCAAGCAAATAATATCTCATACTCCATACCATATAGCAGAATAAACTTCCAAAAGCTTGGACAAAATGAGAAAGGACTAGTCTATTGTGAAGTATCATCAATCATTCCTGTGGGAGAATATAGCCTCAACTCTATCAAGAGATGCTTGCAGGCTCCCTGAATTCATGTTGAATAGTGGTTCTCCTGTTCCAACAGCCCTGAAAAGAGGGCAGAGAGGGGAAAAAAAGTAAAGATTAGCTGCAACTGGGAAAGAAGAGATAGAAAAAAGAAAACGAAACCTCATACATGGAATCCTTAAAATGACTTCTCCACAAATGATACATGAACTTGAAGATAATATGGTCTGCGAGTATACCCTGTAACCTCTGGAAGAACGTAATCAGCTCTCCACCCAAATCTAAAATCTACACCTGGGCACACACCAAGAGATGTCTTATTCCGAATCCGAGAGAAACCATCTCCACCCAAACAAGTATTCAGTTTCCATTTCCATCCAGTTGAGTGCATTAAAAAGTTATGGCCCACACCAACCTGCAGATACAAGTCATGCCTTACTGTTCACTACCAAGACGATACAAATTTTAATATAGAAAATGAGGTAGCGGCATAGATAATTAAAAGGAAAGAGAAATGTAAGGACATTGAACCTGGAGATTCAGAAACTTAGTGACGGGGATCTTCTTGGATAAAATGCGTACATCTTGATGGATAGGTTCATACATGAATTTCCAATATCTTTCTGACGACAGAGGTTTTAGCACAAGCTTAGCATGGAAATCATTGGTTGGCGCATTGTAAAACTACAAAAACCATAGGTAATGCATAAGTTTCAAATTTGTTGGAATCAAATACAACTGTACAAAATCATAACAGTTCATATGTAATTGCACTGAATCATGCTTAATTTTGTAAGAATTTAAGCATGGACCTTACTGTAAATAAGGAAGCATTTGCCGTATAATACAGTAATGGGATGCAAGGAGCAGGACACTTCCAATACTAACTTATGAAATGAGAGAGACAATTTTCTCCATGGAACACGGGAAATGAGTATCAACTGAAGTCTAGAGTACCAATTTGCTTCAGAAGGACCGAAACCCTAGCCTGCTGACCCCGCGTAGAAAGAAAAATAGAAACATCATGCAACATTATTATACGATCATTTAGAACAACATAAAACCCCTCATATTGTCTATCTTCCGGATCATACAAAAATCAAAGAGAGCTACTCATTACCACAATCAGACACAAGAAGTTCAGTTCTTTTGCAGACCATTCATCATATGAGATTTCTTCTAAAGAAAAAAAATTAGTCAAATCAGCAAGAAATAGACAACATACTTCAAAGTTGACACCAACTCTTATCCCTTCCAACTCTTTGCGGAATTTGATGAACAGCTCAGAGGGGACCAAATTTATGTTGTAAAGCTCATCCCAAGAAGCGGGTTCTTCACCCTTTGGACCCAAATCTGAATCCATTTCACCAGCGAGAAGAGCAACGAAGTCGAGCTACCGAACTTCTACAAAATTTGAAACCACAGAAAGATAATTTCAGAAATTCAGGTATTTGCCAGATGATAATTCAGAGGAAGTACGGAGAGAGGAAAAACTCGAACCTGGCCGATATAAGCCCGGAAAATGGTACAAGCTTGAGGGGTAGCCCGCCTGCAATGAATACAATATTAGTAAGACCAAGAAACCGATAATAGCAGAGGTTTGGCGCCGTAACCAAATTCACTTGATCACAATATTGCAAGAACAAAAAGAAACTAAAGGTACCCCTGCCAATTGTTTTTCACCAGAAATGAATGACCCTCTTATCCACTTTATCACCTGGCTCTTTCTATCGGTCCTTAATTTGGCGCAAGCGTCAAATCGTTTCAAGTAACTCAACCAAAAAGTCAGAATCACTACATTTACATCCGGAATATCAGTTCACAAAGAGCTAGGGTTCTTTAATTTTACCCTCAAGTCAATATGAAAGGACACGTCAAACACGTTTGGTCTTGTATGTCATCCATTTATCCATTCCCAAGAGAAAGCAAGCAGGGATTGCTGCGCTAGAGGTTAGAAACTGGGGATATAATGATCAAATGCTTTACAAGGGAAAGAGTGGTAAGCGGGCCGAATTATGATGCTAGCAGCGGCGAAATCGGAGTCCAGCCAGCAGCAGTTATGTCGCGAGGAGTAACACCCTACTTTGGTGTTATGGAGAAAGCCAGCACCATCTTTGATCAGAGAGTGTGTTAGGAAGTGCTGCTAGCTAAAAGTCCGATGCAAGAGAGCCGAAAAGACACAGCGATGCCGGTAACAACGAAGGCGGCAATGGATGCGGTAGACAAGAGGGACGAGGGGAGGGAACGGCGCACGACTACGCAATTCGAAGATAATTGTTTGACCCTTTTCTTAAAAAAAAAAAAAAAAAAAAGTTTTTTTCTCTCATGTTTATATAATTTTTGAGATACTTATATCATAAAAGCTTATTTTAGAATAAAATGTAAAACAAGTATATCAAAAAGATGAAGACCGTTATTAAATAATATTAATAATTAAATAATCAAATAAAAGTATAAAGTAATTGATTTATACCAACTTTTAAAAAAGGTAGTATGATAATTATGAGTCATTTATTAAAAATATTGTGGTGTTCAATTTTTGTTCGTACAAATTATATTTTTATATAAGAAAATTGAAAAACTAAATTAAAATTACATGAAATTTGCTGGTTTAGATATTTTTAATTAATTTTTATATCCTAAAGTAAGAAGAGGATATTTTGTTATTTGTTTAAGGCATTGAGTAAACAACTTATTAAGTGTTATGTTATCAGAGAATATTTTTTAAATTACATTTAATTTTTTTTATTATCTTAATATTCTCACTCCTATTATAATTTTTAAATATTTATTTTATTTCAAAGTGTGTTGATTACACATCACTTTCAAAACATTTTTTTATTTTTTTTAACTCTATTGGGTGCAATAGAGCCGACTGTGGATGCCCTAAGTTCTATTTTGAAATTAGGAGTGAGAATTTAGCAGTAAAATATGTGATTGATATTTTTTACCTTTAATACTGTAATGTTGAATACGTAACTTTAGTTTTATGTGGCACTGCCATTAGGATTATTGTTCATGAAATTTAGAAGGTATGTGATCTCTGATTTCCAGGGACACACTTTTATGTCTTATCTTATAAAGCTGAAAGATGGGATGTGACACTTATTTGCTGACTTCATTCTTTTACGGTATTATGAAAATCTATCTGATCAGTTCATTTTCTCCTTATAACTTCAGAATTCATGCCCTTAAAGATATGAAAAGTATGTGACATTTGTATTGGGTTATAAGGGCATTCAAAGTAAAAATAAATGGATTTCACCTATTAAAAAATTGAACTCGTTCGCTCAGTCGAGTTTTCACTTCACTCAGTCGGAAATTTAAAAAACTTTACCATTTTGCCCTTACTCTTAAATTCTTCTATATATACACCTTTACCCTCTATTATCTCTCCACAAAATTTCAAAATCTCAAAACTCTATATCTCTCTAGAATTCTCTCTGACTTCTCTCTAGAAGCGGTAACCGGAGCGGGAGCAGGAGCGGTCGCAGGAGGAAAGCCAGTGCTCATCAGATCATTTTCTGCTAGTTCGATCTGCAAAACCAGGTTTGTTCTTTTCTGTCATTTATAGTTTTTTAGCATAGTATAGTAGTAAAAGTAGTAAAATTAGCAAAAAAAACAGTAGACGAATTCGGAAACGGGGAGACCAGACCGGGGCGCAGGCGCGCGGATGCCAGCAGGCGCGCTGGCGCGCGGGTGAAAGCGGCGGCGCAGGCGCGTGGAGGCCTGCGCATGCATGCGCGCGGCACGCGGGGAACTGGGACGGCGCAGGCGCGCGGGAGACGGGGACGGTGCAGGCGCGGGCTTGCCGAGGCGGCGCTGGCGCCGGGGAAGAGAGCTGCGCGCGGGCGCGCGCTGTCGGGAACACTCGAGGCTCGTTTTTTGCTGTTCTGTTATATAATTGGTCGTTTTTTGCTGTTTTGTTATATAATTGGTCGTTTTTTACATTGTATACCTCTATTATGCGTGTTTTAATCAGTTCCTAGATTTGTATGAATTTGTTTTTGACGTTGAACTACTGAGATGCATGTATGACCGGTATTGACTAACCTCGACCGGTCTTGACTAACTGTAAAAATAGTATGACTAAATTCTACGGTAAACAACAGATGGCGGGAGGAAAAGGCAAGGGTAGGTTCGGTCTGGGTAAGGGTAAGACGATTTCCGACCGAGGCGAGAGCTCATCACACCCTCGTGTGACTGGGCCTGATGCTGCTGCTGTAGAAAGGAGGCGTACACAGTACTCTACAGCTTCGTCGAGGAAGCGTAGGGAGCTTGAGTTTCTACGAGCCCGTGAGGAGAGGTTGCGGGCGAAGTATGAGCTGGAGCAGGGGGAGGGGGAGGAGGAGGAGTATGCGGAGGAGGAGGAGCAGAGGGAGGAGCAGGAGGTGGACCAGCTGCATGGTGTGGATCTGGACTCATTGATCGGCGATGGGACGCTGGTCGTGAGGTCTGATAGTCCTTCTTGGCCTACTCCTCCACAGAGGGGGACCGGAGACGCGCATCATGGCGAGGCTGACGCTGATGACGAGGATATAGATGAGCCGGGTGCTGAGCATGAGGGCACACGGGTGCGCCGTCGTCGTCGGTCCCCAGTACATGGTCCGGCAGAGGGGTGGCGCAGATGCCGGCTGCTGATGCTTGGGTGCTTGGGCAGACTCCAGTGCCCGGAGGCCCTCAGGATACGAGTTTGATCCCGAGTTTCGGTGGTCATGTCGCGCTAGACGTGTGGCGAGGAGTGGTATGTTTCCCGTCTGGTAATAGATTCCATAAAATTTTAGATTGTTTAGGAAATGGTTAACATAGTGTGAACTCAATTATAAATATTCAACAGGAGAAGGGATGTCTTAGCTTCAAGCCTAAGACGAAGTATTTGGAGGCGTGACTCTGAGTACATTGAGGCACCCAGAGTCTCTAGCAGCGGTCGAGGATAGCGGACTTGCACATCTTGTCGACATAGCGCATGGTTGTTTTGACTAGACCTGGCAATTTTGACCCAACCCGAAACCCAACCGAACCCAACCCATATTTTTGCGGTTAGGGTCTTGATTATTGACCCATCTATTTGTTTGGGTTGGTTAGGGTAATAGCTATTTTGTGGGTTGGGTTAGGGTAGAGATCATAACCCATGACCCAACCCGAAACCCGAAATAATTTGTTAATAATTAATTCACAATAATATATATTATTTCAGATGAAACTATACCTTATCCTTAAGTCCAAGTGCAGTTGGACTATCACACCTTTAATAATATCACATACTTTTTAACTAACAAACGGCCTAACCAGCTGCTATCAAACAAGGCCCAACCAGACCTTAACATAATGTTGAAAACTCAAATACCTCGTCTTTGGACTCACATCCATTTTTCTTCTCTACGTCGTTGTTCATGTCTATGTCGCTCTTCATCTCTGCCCAAGGTTTTTTTTTCTTATTCACTTCTGTCATAGTTGTTCTTGAGAACCATATGCATGTTTAGATATTCTAGAATAGTGACAAAAGTAGGTGATATGTATTTTTTTAGTATGATCTTGATTATAGGCCTCTAGTGAATTCTAAAGCCACAATACGGATAGCGTGCTGCATGAAGTTTCTCACTGTTTGGTAACGATAAGTGATTGTGATTTTAACTTTTCTCAGGCATGAGCACTCATTTTAAACAGGTTAATTATTTTTAAACTATTAGTCATAGTTTGAGGCTTTGAGCTCTCAATTTATAATTATTTCTAACTTTAGAATATCTGTCTTTAGTATATTTCTCTAATGCCTAAAAGATTTTCATTTTTGTTCCCTCTTTATTAAGGCACTAGATCATGTGCAATATAGCTAGATAGGATTCCTCCCACCAATGGTAGAGCTTTTGCTCATATTGATAAATAAAACTTATGGAAAAAGTACGTGTATTCTATTCAGGAAAATTGGATTAGTACTTTTACTTCTTTTTTCTTGCATAACAGAAATTCGTTTAAAGTTGGGTCGATCAGCAAGATTACTTCTCTTCCTTTTGTTACATCCTAATTAGTTGCACTGGATGTTTTTTGATTTTTTTATTAAAGTCTACTCCTAATCCGTCTAAATTATTGTATGCTTTAAAAATGGGTTGGGTGGGTTGGGTTAGGTTGAAGAATTTTTAAACGGGTTGGGTTAGGGTCATATTTTCTGACCCTCCATTTTTGGGTTGGGCATGGTTGATGATTTTGAAATGGGTTGGGTTAGGGTTGATATCAACCCGACCCAGCGACCCAAATTGCCAGGTCTATTTTGACCTCGCGTCCTCTCAGCGTTCGTGGAGAGATGGCAGCCTGACACGAACTCCTTTCACATGTCATTTGGAGAGATGACTATTACTCTCCACGACGTCTACCACATTTTGGGTATCTCCATCACTGGCATGGCGATTTCGTACCAGCCCGAGGATGGCGCCCGCCTCGGTATAGCGGCCCCACCATTACATGTTCTCATCCCCCACTTCCTACGGCTGTTTGGCGCGGACCAGCAGGAGCTGATAGACTGTAGGTTCCTGGAGAAGAGTCAGGTACGTTACCGAGCTCTTCATGATACTTGTGGCGGTCCATACTCTACCCCACTTCAGGAGACGACGACCTTCCTCTGGTGGCTGGTGTCCCACTCATTGATCATCGACAAGGGCGGGGATCGTGTTATGCCCTCGTCCTACTGGCCCATCCGTGACCCTAGTAGGGTCCACTTGTATGCGTGGGGGACCGGGACACTGGCATACCTGTACCGAAAGCTCGGCATCGCTTCCCGGGCGGATACACGTCAGCTGGCTGGTTGCCTGACGTTGTTTCAGGTGAGAACTTGATTGCGAGCTCACGACTTAAGTATTGTAAAGTTATTGTTTGACTATCTTGGCTAATGTTTTCGGATGATCACTGCAGTGCTGGATCTACGAGTACTTCCCATGTTCAGACCGGAGCCTCTTTCAGACTGGGATGGTTGCTCCCCGACGGCGGCGAGGTGGCCTCGTTACACGAGGAATTTGATGGATGATGAGAGGCTACGTTTCGTGAGGGGACGGCTGGACACGATGTCCTCTACTGAGGTACGAGTTGCTTAGTGATTGTAGTAATAAAAAGTTGACGTTTAACGTATCGTCAAACATTGTTTCTCATTTAAGTTGTTAATTGTTTTCCATTAAATGAAACGTAGGTTACTTGGCTGCCATTTGAGGCAGAGGGTGCCCTCGTATCACAGGCGCGCTCCCGGTACTATGGCACCATACAGTTCTTGGATATTGTTGAGCCGTATATGCCGGAGCGGTGTCTGCGCCAGTTTGGATACGTGCAGACTATCCCCCCTCAGCCTATCAGACCCGACAGCCATTATCGTCCCAGACATGGGAAGACGTACCTTGCTACGTACGACTACGGGACAACCATGTGGGACAACACGACAGGGCCCAGCAGGTGGAGGTTTCCTCTGACGCGTGTGCAGATGGCATGGGCCGTGGCCCCGGATTACATCCGGTGGTTCCAGCGCCTTTCTCATGTTCAGTGCGTCCACTAGGAGCGGACGGTGGGCCCAGTACACGACGAGAGG